>JAQIXN010001101.1:0-22666 GCA_034698145.1 Proisotoma minuta | reverse complement strand
CTTTTGCCTTGTGCTCTTCGTTCTGTTAAGTTAACCCAAATCCGGAATAAATATCTTGAGTTTGCAAAGCAGAACGTCGTTCCATCTTAGCACCCTTAAACACCCCGGCATCGACCTTTGCACATGATGACTATGATAGGCATTACTTTCACAGAGATCTGATGCAAGGGATTGGGGAAAAGATTCCACTTGGCAGTGTGGACTACATTCTACACAAATTGGACCCAAGGCAAAAGCGGGATGGGATGCAAGGGATGTTAATTTTAGGATTGATGCCAATTTTTTCCTTGTTTGGTTTAATTTTGGTTTTTTGTGGTTTCAATTTTATCATGGAAATGTTATTTAATAGAATAGTAAATGGTGGATAATTAGTTCTGCTTTGTTAATTATACGCATTAAATTAAAATAAAATGGAACTATGCAACAAAAATGTAGATTAAAGTTTTAACTCAAATCGTTATTTAGTTCTTTATATTTTATTACACAAAAGGTCAATTTGAATTTATACATAACTAAAAAATTTAAGTAACAGCATGCATCACAATGTTACTCCTTTTTCAAAACAACAAACCATATTACCAGCCAACTGCCTAAAATCCAAAAAAAGGATGCCCTAAAAACCTTAGGATGACTTATCCCAAACCATAAAACATTACCCATCTTACGATTAGCTAATCCAATGGAAAACTTATGGGCAAATAATAACAGATAATTCTCCAAAACCAAAGATAAAGCAAAAGTAAGTCAATAGAATCTGGGATTTTAATAAAGCTATAGTTAATTGTTTACCACAAATTTTCCAAAAATTACCTCAAAAGCTTGTTTGCTCGCCGAACGCGGACTTTTTTGGCTTGTATTTAATTATTTTTAAATATTTAACCTTGTTAACTTATTATTGCTTAATTTATTTTTGAGCTGTAACTAGAGATTATAAGTTTTATCGTAAATCAAATCTGTTTAACCTACAAGAGATTATATGATGAATGAATCTGTATTTTTTAATTTCTATTATTTTTATAATTTCATTCCTTCTTTTAATTACTTTGAACAGAGAAAAATAATCGAATACTTAGTATAAAATTTTTACTACTTATTAATATTTATTTTAAATCCAGGTTTATTTTATGATAAACAGAAATAAAATAAAGATGCATTTCAATAAATATTAAAATTAGAAATATTTTTTAATATTATTCAAATATAAGTTAAGAAAATTGCCAAAATTAGCTATTTAAGCAAAGATAAAAAAAAAACAAAATGGGAAGCTTAATTAATTTTTAATCTACACAGATGTTTAATTGGATTACCAACCTTTTTTTTAAATATTCTCTTTGAATATTGAACAAATGGTAAAATTATTTATTGTTAAGCAAAATATTTAATTGTAGCATTTGGGAACAACTTCCCCAGCCGTTCTTCCAAAGTTTTGTCAAAATCCTTGCTACTATTTGGCAGTGAAATGGACATCAGACTCTTGCAAATCTGTTTTTCATGTCTGGGGAAATATGAATCGTAGACGGGGAATAAAACCCATGAATTGTATTTTGAGGAAATGCTCAACTTTTTCAATTTAGGAAAATCCCGTGCATAGTTGATATTCGTATTCTCTCCAAACCCAAATTTAAATCCATAATTCTTAAACTCTAAAATTAATGTTTGAATATTTGGAAATGGCGGCAGTTTCAATGTCAGTTCGGATTCTAAATCTGTTAAAGGACAGGGCAGATCTATCAAATGCAATTTTATCAGTGATTCGGCTTGATTTTGCAGAAGTAGTTGCAACTCTCTGTATAAACCCACTTTATTGGAAAAACCATGAATTGTTAATGATTTCAGCTTCCTCGGCCAATTGGCTAAATATTGAAGATCAGCAACTGATAAGTTTTGTACCATTAGCCCCTTTAATTTTGACAGCAGTTGTGGATTTTCTTCAAGGCAATAAAATTCTGCAGCGCCTCTAGAATGTCCAAAAACCTTAATCCAAAATATGTTTGGGGCTGCCTCAAAAATCTGTTTGTAAAATTCAATCCCAGGCCACCCATTTACAAACCTATTGGAAAATTCCAAAAGTTTTGGAAATTTTAAGGATGGTCGAAGTTTGAGCTTTCTGCAAAAATTTAAATCTAGGTCCAAATTTAAGTTTTGGATGGATGGAGGATAATATTCAAGAATATCGTTTAGAAGTTGAACGAATTCTTGATTAATTGCCAATTTGAGGCAGAGATATTTTACAGGAGGGAATAGTTTACAATTTTTGGAAAAATATTTTGAAAATTCTAGTTGAGTGTAAGCTTCCGTGCTGATCTTTAGTGCTTGACATGGAAAATGATTTCCGAAGAAAGAGTTTAGATTATTTTCAGTTGGTAATGAGTTTTCTAAATTTAGATGGTTACAGCCTTTATCTTTGAGAATGGGCTTGGATCCGGAATTCCAAATTGAGTTGAGAGTTCGCACGGTTTTTAGATCCGAGATAGGAAGGTGGCTGCATATTTGGGTAATTACCTGGAAATTGTGAAAATAGTAATTTGATTTATTCAGATATCGGCGAAATACGGACTTAATTTGAAAATGTTTTTAAATCCTCCAATCGAGGGGTCAAACAAAAATTTGTTCTTTTTTCCTTAAAAGACATCTTACTATATAAAATCAAGTGGGAAAAGTTGTTTCCGACCTTTTTCTCTAGCAGTCCCACTGCTTCCACTGCTACCCGTTTCACTCATTTCTCTCCCTCTCTTTGTTTACATTCCATGCAAACATGTAATTTGCATGCATTTTTCCATACGGGTAAATTATGAAATATTTTGAATGGGACGTTTTTACATTTGGGGGCAGAGCCCGCAGGCCTTCTAGTTTTACATTAAAATTTGGTTTTTTCACAAGAAAGTTTTCTTATAAAGAATTTC
Source organism: Proisotoma minuta (assembly GCA_034698145.1). Taxonomy (NCBI): domain Eukaryota; kingdom Metazoa; phylum Arthropoda; class Collembola; order Entomobryomorpha; family Isotomidae; genus Proisotoma; species Proisotoma minuta. The sequence goes on along the minus strand of JAQIXN010001101.1, from coordinate 19,763 downwards.
AAAATCGGAATTGTTATGCAAAATACTGAAATCGGGCCTTAAAAATTTTGAATGCTCCCTTGACCGTTTTATTAAGAACTTTGACCTCGTATCAACCAAAGTCTTATTTTGATTTTATTTCGCTATTTTGAAAGGTACTTTTTTAAAAAAAACACAATATCCTACCGATTTTTTTCAAAAGTATTACCAACCTCGTTATTCACCCTCGGTTTAAATTGCGTAAAATTAGTGGTAATATGATAATTAGTGAAATAAGTGCACAAAAATAATATAGCTTACGTATTCATTCAATTGATGAGCCATTAGGAATTTGAATTTTTTATCACCAACGCCCAGGCAAGGGAAATTTTAAAGGAGAAATCCTATATAAAATAATGTATGGTGAATTGTATTTAAGGCTTATAAAAATTTACTTACAAATTAAGAGTAATAGTTCTCAATTGAAATTAATTCAACTGTCTTTATTTATTCAAGAGTTTCTCAAAGCGTGTTGAGCACGTGGACAACAGCGTTTTAATTTGAAATGCTCTGCGTGGCGCGTAATTGGGTTTATTGGGGTAAAGCGATAATGCTCACCTTTTTTATTTAATATTATGGTTTTTTTCAAATATGAAATTAAAACCCAAAAAGTTAAATTGATATCTGTTACACAGGTTGGCCCGATTTCAGGTTTCTACCACGTATTGTAGTATTTAAAACATTTAATTTAAGATAAAACACTTTATTTATATAAGGTTTCTGTCATTTCAAATGATTTTGAGTATTTTTAGGGACAGAGATAAAAACGAACATTGATTCACCCCTTCGTTATGCCCGTTTTAACGGTTTATTTTCCGCCGTAATCTTTTAGCAAGGGCTTTATTTTCAAATTAACGAATTTCTTTTCAAATTTTAGGTCCAATTTTAAAGGATCAAGTTCTGATTTAAATAATATAATATTAGAGAAGTTTCAGTGCTTATTTAAGGCAAAATCCTTTTAAGGCAAAGTGGTGGGTAAATATCATCCATAATCAGTGAATATTGTCACCCATTGTTAAAAAGAAAAAGGGTCTAACCTTTTCTCTCTTTGCACATTTTCAGAAAGATAAAAATAGATTAGAAAGGAAGTTGCAGTTTGTGGAAGGGACAGGTGCTCATTTCACTGCCAGCCACTAAACAAGTCAGACAAAGCATAATTTCTAAAACCAAACCTCGGAAATTTACAAAAGAAGGTAAGAAAAATTCAATTAATTGTTATATTTCTTAAAATATAATTTTCTTAGAGAGTAAAATTGATTCTACAAGGATATTTTTAACTTTTTTTTCTAACTCTGAATTTAAAATTGGAATCGAAAATAGTTTAGATGTATAAAATTTTCATTAAAGTGATAGAATTTCTATACATTTTATTTTCTGGCGAATATTTAAATAGATGACAAAGTTGAGATTCTGATTTTACAAAATTCATATGATAAATTTTCTTGACTATTTTTTTGTAAATGATTAATCACAAATTTCAAAGTTGATAAGATATCGCTTATAATTTTGTCATGCAAAAATTTAGTAAATGTTACCATTACAAGTCAATAAATAATTTTAAATTTTCTTATTAGGTTTAGTCTCAAAGACTGGAAGATGGGTCAATGTCAAGGGAAGTCCTCAAAGAGGTAAATTACTAACGGGAAAAAATTGTAACTTATTCCGTTGACATTAATATATGTATTAATTTAAAGTATTACAATTTAAAGAATTTTTTGAAGTGGATTTTAATTTTTGAAGCATGTCAAAAATTCATCGTGTTTTATAGGGGCAAAATTACTATTATTTAATGTAGATTTAAGAGGAGTTAGTTTTCAAAAAAAATGATTACAAGTTCGCAGCAATATTTGAAATGAATTTAAAAAAATCCACCGGTTTCGAATTCCAGACATTTTTAATTCTATTCAAGGTAAAGGAGTGCGCTATCGCACTTTTGATAAGTTTAATGTTTTTTAAAGCAACTGATTTGAGAATATTTAAACTTAAAATATAACCATGTTTGTAAAATTTTAAATTCAAATTACTAATTTCGAAAAAGCGTTTTATTTACAAATCTTTAAAAATTCTAAGTTATTTTTTATTTTCAAAAATATTTTAAATAAATGTATTTAAAATATTTAAACATTTTAAAAATGTTTATTTTAATCATTCGACATCCAGTTGTCAATTTGATGAAAATTAATATTTTTCTGTTTTAGGAAAAAGCTGAAATCTGATGACATAAAAAAGCCACCAGAAACGGAGAATTGTAAGCCTAAAGACAGATTTGATGAGGATGGAGATGTCGTGGACGACAATCATAGCGCCAACTCCGATTTTAAAATTAGCGAAGAATTATCAGCTCGGATTAAAAAAATAACAATCTCTTCCCCAGCGCATAAATCGCTGCACAACATTCCCAGAAAATACTTGAATAATCTTGATTTCATCGAGTACACTCACTTAGGAAAAGAACCTTGGGAGGATGACCCCGAGCACAAAAATATTTGGATCAGTCCGGAGTACAAGAAAATCACAGATGTGCTTGCCGTCGATTGCGAGATGGTGGGTATTGGGCAGTTTCAAGACAGCGAATTGGCCAGGGTTTCAATCGTCAATGAATTCGGATATTGTGTTTACGACACGTTTGCAAAACCATTAGAACCAGTTAAAAATTATCGGAGCAAGAAAAGTGGGGTCTATCCAAAAGACTTGATTTTAGGTGAGTTTTTATTGAGCCACATCTTTCCATTTAAACTCAAGTTGGGAAATTTGTATATTTGAAGCCTTTTTCCCTGGTTAGCAGTACCACTGCTGCTCACTTCACTTGCTTCTCTCGCTCTCTTTGTTTACATTCTATGCAAACATGTAATTTGCATGCATTTTTCCATACGGGTAAAATTACAAAATATTTTGACCGGGACATATTTACATTTGCGGGCTTTGGCCCGCAGGCCTTCTAGTTATGTAATAAAATGGAAGGAAGTTAAAATTCACATCCGTTCCTTCAACTGGTTGAAATAAAGTTCACAACTATTAACTGACAACTCAACCCTTGATTTTATCCCCAGATATCAGCAAAAGACTAATTTGTTTGTTGTGCTTGTCCAATAAATAATTTCCTTGTAAATGTTAAGAAGTAATTAGCGGACTGATGTCCTCTTCTCATGTGCAACCCCAACCTTGTTTTTAGGAGTGTGAGAAAAAGAGGTGAACATTAAAAATAAAATTTATAACAAATGAGAATTATCAGCAACCGGATTTTTATTGCCTTTTCATGTTGGCAACTAAAGAAGCAAATTAGATCCAATATGGCTAACTAAAAGAGCATGAATAACTTTCCTTAATTATAGGTTCAAGTGATAATTTTTATTTTCTTTCATCTTAAAGAATATTCAAGGTTATTATTATATGTCATTTCTTTTCAATCTTTGCTACATTTAAAAGAATTCAAAAAAGAAAGCTCTTTATAAATATTCACGTGCCATTGGATTGCTTTGAAAAAACATAATCCTTTATTCTTGTTCCTGATCAGTTACAGATCTTTTTTCTCCGAACGGAGTAAATAACTTATTTGCCTTTATGCAGTTTGAAGAATGCGAGAAAGAGTATAAAGTATAAACTGATCTAAACTTGAAAATTGCCGACTGCTGCTGTCTCCTATTCTTCTCATCCCTTTATTTCATTTGATGGTAATGAAGATCTCTGATGTTAACCCAACAGCTGATGATAAATAATGAAAAGCGTGTCTAAAATAAAACAAGGCAAATCGTCCCAGTCATCCAACATTTCGTTTTGTTCAGAAGTTTGACGCATGTCGATGGGAATTAAATGCGTTTGTTTTATTAAGACTCAATTCAACGAGATCCCCTTCCATATTCCACTACACATTTACAACCAACTAGTTGATTCTCAAAACTTATTGGTTATTTCCTATTTATCTTGTTATAACATTCAAAATTAAATATTTTGTAAAGTTGCAATTATCACTTTATTTGCTAATGGCCTGAATCTCTTTTCAACCGTTTAAAATGCGGATTGATTCCCATTCAGAGAAATCATGAAATGGAATATTATGGATTAAAAGTTTGAGCTTAAAATTGAACTGATCCAGTTTTTCAGTTGGGGTTATTATTAAATATAGGAAGGGCCTGATTTGTCCCCTCGGCTGATCCTTTCAGCTATTATTTGACAATGTACTATGATATAGTCTATTTATTCAGTCCTTAAAATCCCATCCTTCCAAAATGGCTGGCATTCAAACAATGTGCACATTACAATTTCGGTTGAATAAGCATAACGAATGGGCTGGCTGACATGAACTTGACTGACGTGGCCAAGTAATAGAATATGTCCCATAAAAGGACGGGAACGGATTATAAATAATTCAAGTACAGCCATTTTACTAATGGCAGATGTCATTTGTGATTTCTATAGTCTGCTACAGATATAAATAGCTGACAAATATTTGCAAATATCACTTTGCCTTTAATAAGAGTTAAAATTAAGGCTAATCACGAAACGGGCCCAAATTAGCATCAATTTTTTCAAGCCATTCAATTCAGTGATGTGAGATGTCATGCACGCTTGGATTATAATTATCTTTGTAATTGTACTCGGATTTTGACTAAGGTAATTGTGATGTCGCATTTAATACGGAAAATATTTCACCTCTCATGTCACGGAATAAATCAAACACGAGGAGCAAATTTACATGACGTGACATTAGACTCTTTATTTATTTGGTCCTGATTCCAAAGCGAGGCGTGACTAATAACTTGGAATCATTTAATAAACACAAACTATGTAAACGGGCCCACAATGAGGCTAACGACGTCTGAACATACAACACAAAAGTGTATAAATTGCAAACATCCAATCCAATCTAAATATCGTGACAAAGCCCAATGTTGTCACTCAATTAGTACTCAAGTGAATTAATTTAGTTTAGTGCCACTATACAATTTGGACAAAAGTAGCAGAGATTGGAAAGATTTCGTGAGATTATTATTCTGCACGTCGCAAATTAGGGAGCATCATCATCATGATTAGAAAAAACAAAATGCCAGCGTGTGTACATATGTATATTGTTTGCAAACCGTTGATTGCTTATAAAACCGTATCTGTATTATATGTATGCATATATTACCCAACCAGTCTCAAAATTTGGAAAAATGTCACGAAAAATGTAATGATTTATCCTTTTTTTCTCAAAATAAATTAACACTTGACACGTTTTCTTGTATGTAGTCTCTACGGGAGGGACAGCAGCCAAGTTGTTTTTTTTTTGCTATTAGTATATGAAGTTCACAGTGTGAAGAAAAAGTGTGACAATTGAGGAGTATTAAAGTGTGAAGTGTAAAAGTAAGGAAATGGAGACATCAAGCTAAGCATGCATAAAAAGGAAGTGGATTTAGAGGCTATAAGACATTTGTCGTGATGTTAGCATTTTGGGAGGGCTGGGCTTGGGCAGGTCTTTTTAGTATATAAAAAGCGTGTGACATTGACAAAGCGTTGGGTCGGAGACACAAAATACAAAAGGAGAGGGACGGACGGGGAAAGTCCCAGCTGCGCTCTGTCCTGTGACAATTCTCAAACTCCGCCTTTTTATACTTTTTTAGTCCACAATTTCTTCCCATAGCGAAAGAGTATAAATGGCATTTTATTCTCAACAATAATCCATTGTCTTCGTAAATTTATGTCCGAATTTCGGATTGGACATTCACTGCTCCCATCAGCACTAGGTACAAGAGAATGGGTTCGTGACACTATGGACAAATGACTGGGGGACATGCGATGGGATACCAAAAAACGCTACATTTCAAAGAATGAATTCCCCATTAGATTAAGTATTTCTTTTGAGACGGGAGTTTTCTTTAGTTGAGATTGACATTCACACATTTCCTCATGCCACGAGCTTCATTACCATTACTCCTGGACTTTTCAATAAGAGCTGATGATGGAAGGGTGTAATTGTACATTTCCAAAGACATGTAGTAGTAGTGGGTGAATAAATAGCACATGTCATGAGGCAGGGACGTTTGGTGGGGGCAGCTGAGAATCTGATGGGTTGATATTATTGAGTGGAGTTGAAAAGAAGGACAGATTGACCAAAGACACGCGATGATAGATACACTTTGATGAGGAAGTCCATTTCATTGTTTCTTCCATTTGTCCTAAAATATAATCTCTTTTATTACCCGGTGGGCCCATCATAAGCAAGTATTGTACCAACAATTTACGAGGCTTCTTTCAAGAATAAAAGTTAATAAAACCTAATTCAATTACTTTACATATAGGAGGAGTTTTTCACTATTTGTGTTGCAAACAGTTATTTGCTAAAATGTAATTTCATGCGTTTTTGTCTCGGCTCCATCTGGTTCTGGGACATTTCACGATTTTCACATATTTCTTTTTCACTAAATGATTTCAAGTTGAAAATTACCTTTTGGTAATAAACAAAATGACAATGACAATTCAAAAATCTTTACAACTTACAAAGACTACAACGGATTGAGAGGATGATAAAAGACGTCATTTTATTTTTAATAATAATTTATTCAACTTGTAAATGTGAATCGTAAAAACCAAGTAGTGTCAGTTATTATTGAGTTGAAATTGAAAAGAAAAAAAATGTGATAGTCACTACACATTATATTATTGTGTGCAACTCTTTAGTCTGGTAGCATCATCCTTCATTTATTTCATAGTGTCAGAAAAACGTTGAAATCTTGAATTTAAATCAGGACTGCGACTCTTTTGCATCAGCAAAAGCTTTATAAATAAGTTATGTAAAAAAACGTCCAAGTCACACCGCAGGAGACAAGGAAGAAGAAAAGAAGCTGCTTTCCTTTTAATAAAATGACTTTTTTGTGCCCTTCCAATTGAAATTCAAATTTGAGCTGGGCTGAGCTGTTATGTAAAATAAAATAAATAGGGACAGCTACAGAAAGACACCCAGTAAGCAATAAAATGTTATTCAGAGCCTAAAGAAAAAGTGTCTTTAAGCAAAATGCCATACTGTGCAGCTAGAATTCAAAATTTCCTATTAATCTTTTGCTTGGTTAAAATAGAGTAAAGCCAGTTCGTGTCGTGACGCTTAAAAACTGTTGATGGGCGAACAATAGGAAATGAAAAAGTGGCAGTGTTCCCAGAGCACATAAACTCCTCAGGGAGTCTCTCAACTAAATATATAAAAGATTGCTCTCATTTTAAGCAGATGAAATTTATCAAAATTAACCGAAAAATTGGAAAATCAAAATGCATGCAGACTTTAGTAGTATCTATCTCTAGGTGGCATCTTTTATATATGTTTTAATATCAAAATACCAATAATTGGTTGTAAATTTTTTGATTGTTTAATTAATTTGGCATATAAATCCTTTTATGAAATTGGAATGAAAGGTCTAAGCTTAAATTCTAAATAGTCAATCGCAAGCTGCTCAAAGAAATTTAATACTTTAATGTAACATGTTTTCAAAAAAAACTTTAAAGGTTTAAGCAAACCATCAAAGTATCAAATCTCTGAAACCCAATTTGTTGATTGAAACTTTCCACAATCAATTCAGAAGCAAAGGTTGCTTTTCATTCATTGATTTTGCGGATACAAAAACATAGGAAAATAGTCTATCCCTGTAAATTACGGGGTATGTCATGTATTGACAGAAGATGACGAAGGACGTTGAAGACAATGTCAAACAAAGCATTTCCATCCCTCCTCACTTGTTTTTTAATAAATAAAAAACGCATCTGCCTACCCATCAAAATCAAAATATATCTTTCCCAAGCAAAATTGTGAATCATCCTCCTTTATTTTAAAAAAGTTTGAATAGATTTTCAACAATGAAACATTAAAGAGCATGGAATAAATATGAATGAATGGTGCAGGTTTTACCTTACTTAATTTTTTAAAACCAATGGGAGTTACATATTTGTGTCCTGGGCCAAAAACAATGAAATTGCGGTCTGCTTTTTAGTCCACGAATCATTTCGTCATCATGGTCAACTATCCACCGTCCATCGCCCTCATCCCTCTCTTTGTTTAACTGTCAGACTATGTCAATGGTCCTTATTTGTTTGGATACTTTTTAAGTGCCATACTAATATTCATTCATTCGTGTGTTGAGTCGAGTTGACTGATCGTGATCGTGACGATGGGCAACTTATGAGAGTGAAATATAATAATGACGATGGGCACATCAGCCTCATCATCATCGTCACGAGGGACAATACAAAGAACCGGGACACATCACCAATTTCCATTCTATTCTATAGGACTTGGGAGCCATTGATTCGAATATTTTAGCTGACAATGGACATGGAAGTAAATATATAGAGAATCGATTTTGAATGGACTATGTAAAATATGAGATATTTGTTCTTGGGTCTTTTGGGACCAAGTGTTGAGGGATGAGCTTTAGAGGGCTTTGAGGCTGATTGCAACCGATGAGACGGAAATCTATTCATTCAGCTCGTAGAAATAGTAAAGCATGAAGAATTTAACATTTTACAAGTTTCCGGATCCCGTTTTAATTAAAACGTTTGAGCATTGTCAAACTTTAGGAAGAATGTGTGGAAGAATTTCCAAGTTTTGTGGATGATGATTATAACTTTGCTTCCTCCTTTCTTTCGTGAGTGTCGTGTAAAGTTGATACTACTGGAAGTTTTGCTGGTTTTCTTCCGTCTCTCGGTTTTGTGGTTTTGGTCTTTCTTCTTCCCAAATTTGCACGTATCGATCCGCGTTTGCCATTTGCGAAAAGGGAGGCTCTTCGTCCCCGAATACAAGTGTCAGTTTCCCTGCCTCCATCGTCCCATTCGTCGCGCTATCATCACACAAAAAAGGATGGGATTTTGCTTCATTATTCGCATTAACTCGACATCGTTCGAGATCCATCCAAATAAGCATTTCTAGATTATGCTTTAATTTGATAACGGAAAGCCATGTCATTGCATTGGGGATGGAATCTAGATAGATAGATATAAATACGTACATCAATCGCGTGTTGTTATTTGCACAACATTTCTCCTTTGGATAATTAAACTCATTTTGACTATGCCACTTCCATACTCATAGTAGTAGAATGCAGAAATATTTAAATCATTACCTTAGGCTGTATTCTAATCATTTGAACTGAATTTCGTCTCTTATTTTCCCCGTCACTCAAAAGCAAGGCAAGCTTTGAAGTTGGATATTATTGACTAAATAGTATATACACTTACTACGTACGTGTCTGAGCTTGGAACATACGCTCCAGTTGTCAAATGTCAGTCTCAGGCGAAATTGAATAATAATGTCTCTACTTACTACGACTACTCGCTTATAACTAAAAACAACAATGTGTGCAACTAACAATGACGAATCTTCTTGTATTTTAGATGGATGAATTCTAGTTCATGTTCACGAATAATTTGAATTTTGAATGGATTTCTGTTCTTGTGATGTCTGAAAAGAGATTATGAAATGTCAGCCATTCTTTTGTTTTATGTGTCGCTGTCAATCTTGAAATTGTGTGTCCTGATATTTTTTTTTACCATTTATGCAAATAATTCATGATGAATTTTCCTCCATATAATATAATTGGACTGTGTAGTAAAATGTATTTATATGCTTCCTTCCTGTCTTGACTTGATTTGATTGAAAAGGGTTCAATCCCCTTCGATTTACGATGACATGAAAATATTTGACAAAAGAGACGAGTTTAAAGACTCATTTTATCTCATAATGAAAAGGGTTACATCTTGGACGATTCTTTTCAAGCCATTTTTTGCCAAGATATTGTGGTGATGATGACAATCAGTGTTCAAAATTCTCACAATTGGCCATTGATTGGCAAGAAGGGACGGAGGAGATGAGTTTTGGCTGGATGCAAAGTTGTACGTGTCCGCAGTGACGGACCAAATAAATTGTCCTGAGAATAGCTCTATTGTGGCCCGAGATTGAAGTGTGGTTGTACTTTGGGCTGAGTGAGTTGGTCAATTATTTTTTCAATTCTAAAAAGACATAGTCTCTCTCTTTATAGTATTACGTTGCACTTCTTTCTCCCTGAGACAAAAAAGTGGGATAAAAAATTCTAAAGATTTATTTTGCTCTGCCATGCTGTAGGTAAATGACTCATCTTGACAAATGTAATGCCATAACATTACTCTTTCGTAAAAACTAATCAGAGACAAACACAAAGCCACACAGAGCACAAGTCATTGTCAAATCCTTGAACTCTTACCTCCCTTTAAACCCTGATTGATTTTTTTAATTTTTGAAAACAGCTAGTTTTTAAATTAAACCAAACAAAGTAACTAATTACTTGTCCAATGGTAAATAATATTTTAGTCTCAACTTGCCTCCATATTTATTAAATACCTAATGATTTAAGTCTCAAATTTCCAATTCCTTACAATTTAAATTCTTTGCACTCAACTCATGTAAATAGTTTATGATCAACCACTGGACATCATTTACTTCAATTTCTTGAAACATTCTGGTTCCAGTTTTTTGTCTTTTCGTGAGACAAAACAATCACAAAACATTTTTACATGTGCGAGTATTGTAAAGTCTGAAATTTACTTAACTACTTGTCCCATTATTACACCACAGCAGTAACAATTGTTATTCAAATTCCATAAAGTTCAGCAAGAGAAAGAAAAAGGAAATTCCTGAATAATTTTCATTCATTTCATTGCACTGTGGTTTATTTGGTGGCTTCTTCCAAATTTTTTAAAAGCAATCTATGAAACTGTCAAACAATTTTCCAACCATTTTTTACTGCAAGAACGATAACCAAATAATGCTTTTTGTTTTAGAATTTTTGTCACGTCTCACAGTCTCACTCACTCTCCTATTAGGGTTAAAGGACTAATGAGTTTTATCAGTGTCCATTTTTTGCGGTACTCTATTGCTTGGATTGTGAGAATTTTTTAAAAAAGGTGAGGAATCGGGGACTTTTATGCTTTGTGTAATGAGTTTGATTATGACATGCCATTATTATGAATCTCATAATACGAGGCTATAGGTAGTTTAGTCAATCTATTCCATCTTTTGACAAAAACTGGTCTTCTTAGTCTCTTGTTGGTATGTCCATCCTTCTTCAGGTAACTCTTGCCATTAGTCTTTGCTTTTTAATGGAAGAAAAGGTCGTCATCTTTTTCTTGGTCCGTCGGCTGGACTGTGCCATGTCATATGCACATCTTTTGTACATGTCATGTCATAAAAAGAAATGGAAAGTCAAAGTTTGAAACGTGAATTCACTTCATTTACTCAAACTTATAATTAAGGCAAATTCGCACTATTCTTCACCTGTCGTTTCCCTCTTGATGCATGCGGGTAATAATTCTTTGAAATTGGGCTTTTTGGGTTGTTTTGTCTTTGTAAATAATGACCAAGACACTTCATTTTCATCTCATGAACTGACTTTTAAAATTCCACAGACACTACATGTCATTAAAAAGGTTTAGTTTTGTAAAGATGATCTCTGGGGCAAATGACCAAGAAAATAATAAAGAGGGAAGAAGAAGACATATGGCTTTTCTTCTCCGGTAGAATGTAATCATCATTTGTTTTCCAACCAAGACATCTTTTGCTCTGGTCATCATGATCTTCTGTTCTTTTTGCTCTCAAAATATTTCCATAATAATGATTTTTGGTCGTGGTTTAGTTACCTTTTGCTCTATCTCATGCACTCTTATTTTTTACCACATAAACATACGCGAGACATTTATGTATCGTCGAAAAAGAAGAAACCTCAGGCCACATTTCGTTCGTATTAAGTTTGGTTTGTCTTCTGTTCTCTGACGAATGACATTTATGACATTAGATGGAGAAAAAATAACCAAACTGATCATTAGCAATTTTTATGGCCTTTTCGGTCAGTAATCATGTAAGGTCATGTGGTTAGAAGACTTTACCTAACTAACTATTCTTTACACTGCTCCTCATCCGAAGGTTGTAAGGCAATCAACAGACAAACACGACAACAACAAGACATGGCTCATTTTCTTCTCATATTTGACTTTGGATGAGCTTAAAAACTCATTAGATATTTAATATTGAATTCCTCAGTGCTCTGTTGGTAATGCATCGTTTTGACAAGGAGAAATATTTGTATTTTTCATCAACTTTTTTTAAGGTCCTTTGACACATCACGTCCAACCGGGGACTCTTGTGAAATGTACGTACGCCAAGACTTGAAAAAAAGTTAATGGGACTTTTGAAATGGATTTCAGTCCATCAAGTTTTAAATTGACATTGAAATTGAGGTTTTATCACTTTTTGTCTTGCAATGTCCACCATTATATGTGATTTGATTTATAAACACAAAATACAGTCTGCAAAAATTTATAATTTCTCTCGTCTTGAAAAATCTTGTTGTTGGCCGTTAGATAATGTATTCATTATTCCGTTGAATTGATATAGAAGAGCATCCATCGGCCGAACGTCAACAATCAAGAATGGAAGGACATTAATGAACAAAAAATGCTTGATTAGATTTTTTCCCGAATTTGATTGGACATTCACTATATATCAGCAGTGATGAGGATAGATAAAGGGACGCAGTGTTGTATTATATAATATTTACATGTGATGTGATGGGCTGTCTTTTAATTTCTCGATGAGTCCTCGTTGCATCGCATCAGCTAATTTAGAAGTCATTGTGTCGCATCAGGGGACAAAAAATTGAGCCACCAACCAACCAAAAGAATACAAGATTCATCCCATTGTGTTTGAGCTTTGGACACTTTAAAAATGTTTAATATACGTCGCCCGGTCGGCAGCCGGCCTTTCTTTTACCAACTAAAAAATAATCTTAAATTCTATCTAAGCGTATGCCTGGAGCAAGCTAAAAATGTACAACAAATCCACATTTCCGTACTCTCTATAGTTTTGCTCCACGATGAAGAAATGTTTGAAATTAAAACAATGCTACCAAAAGGCTACAGAATAATATAGCAAATAAATCTCATTTAACTTAAGGAATGAAGATTACGTATTTAATGGACTCGAGCTAATTTTTTCTTGCATAATATTATAATAGTTTGCTGGAGGTAATGAATTCAGATCTGGATCTCTTCCAGAACATGACAACAATTACCTGTCTTGACTCTTGAGTTGGCTTTAGATTTATCACGGTGTTTAAAATAAGGATAATGGATTTTTTTACAATATTTTTTGCCAAGCATTGCCATTGTCTCTGCTTTGAGATGGCAGTCCCTAAATATGTAGTTGTAAGTAAATGGGATTGTAATTGTAATGCGAGTGATATATGTACAAACTAATGTAATTTTCTCTTTATAAATTACAGTGTTGGAAAAGCTGCTCACTTCCAGGGATGATGCCTTATCCATTTTTGACGTCAGCTCACTCGCTCTTTATGGCACTCACGCGCTGCCCATTCGCCTGAAAATTGTCATTGTAAGTGCGGTCACATCTGAAATGTGGTCCTTTTATTTCCATTCTTACTAATTGAGGGATTCATGAGAGAAATGTGCTCGCAAGTAGTCGCAAGCCACACAGTGACATGACAGAATACAATGCATTAGATGACACGAGACAAGAAGGACACCTTTTACTATTTACCTTCTTACCTCAAAGGAGCTTATGCCTAAGCTCAGAGATGATTGTTGAGATATTTTGCTACCATTGGTGCTACTACCACTTAACTTTTTCTTTTGACATGTGGATGACACGATTTTAAGATTCTTTTTGAGATATGAGAGGACACAAGAAGATGAAATAAACGCGATGATGATTTTAATCTCAAAGTGATTCTTTCCCCTTGCTTACACATGTTGTATGTTTGTCCAGAAGGATTTCTTGCCACTTTGCTTGCCGACATTTATTTGACATTTTAAGCGGATAAAAATTACAAATATTTTTATTTTTAATTTCCAGGAGCGTCTTTTATCCACACTCCAAGCAGATGAAGTGGATAAGATTTTAAGAAGTTTTGGCTGGAGTGCACAAGATCTTTCACGAGGCTACATGATTCAGGTATTAACGAGCTTTTCTATTTGTATGTAATGTATGAGAAACCAAAATAAATTACAGTGCATGATGCTTTCTTTTCCATTTCTGTCAATTACCAAATGACAAAGTGACACACAAATTAAGGGAGAAAAATTGCGTTGTCAATTTTCCCCGCAAAGCAGGGTTCTTTTATGAATGACACCACATTTATTCTGCATCATTGACGATCGGATTGTATTAAGAGGAAAGTTTCCCCGAGTCTATTTTATTCCCGAGGGATTTTTACCCAACGGATTGGAGTGTTATATCAAACTCCCAAAGGCTCTTCCTTTTCTTATCTAAAAGTCTTATGGAAGACATTTCTGGCCACACTTTAGCTGAAACTGAATTGCTGTCATCACATTCGTCTCAAATGGCATCAGAGTTTCTCAAAAGAAGCAAATAACCATAACTTTTGCTCACTTTAGTTCAAATCGGACAAAGAATAACAGCAGAAAACATAACATAACATTTTCTGGAAATGTTTTCACTCACTTTTGCCAATTGGGACATTTTCTCTAACTTTAGCTTAGTACCGTATTAAAGTCTAAAGTAGATCGTATAACATTGCTTGGAAGAAGTTGATGGTGACTTTTATTTGTGTTTTCTGCTCTTTTCCCCTTGTTATTCCATGCTCAGAATTTATTTTACGACACTTTGACTCTGAAATTGGATGGAAAAGAAAGGATTGAATTTGGATTTGTTATGTTTGTTGTATCTGAAGCTTGAGTATTTTTGTTGTTTGCAAAATTGCAGGATCCCAGAGGGGGAATATTGGGAAAGTGGACCATGCCCCCAAGGGAAGAAGAAGTTTTAATTCTCCAACAATTTCTCCGTTTTCAGGCCACAAGAGCCCTTAGTTTTGCCCTTTTAAGGGACGACTTTCCCCTCATGTCCCCTGCAGGGATGGGCCTGCCATCAAATAACTTCTCATCCTTATTCCACCCGTCGCTAAACATTCTTAATGCGGCTGCCAATTTGCCCCCAACTTCCACCCCCAACAATACCCCTTCCAGTCAACATCAACCTCCAATCAACAACAGCAACAACAATAGTAGTAGTGGTGGCAATCCGCTATTGCAAAATAGCCTGAGCAGTAGTGGAAGTAGTAACAATAGCAGTCTCTTGTCCCCAAAGAGTCCTGTTCATCATATTAATAATAATAACAATAACATGGTGGGTGTGGCTCATCCCCTCTTTCTAAACAACTCCCATCTCAACTTTGGCTTCCTTGGGGGACCTCACTTTCCTCCAGTCTCATTGGCAAACTTGCACCATCATAATTCTTCCCCTGTTCCAAATAGCGAACACAACAATCATCATTCTGTTAACCCAGCCAACAATGGTCACTTGGCCACTGGGGGCAACGCTAACAGCAAAAGAGAGCAACATCAACAACAACAACAAAATGAGAGACAGAGTGGAAACGGCTCTGTTGCAGGTAATTCAACAATTACATAATTTTTCTCCGAATGATACAATCAACATTTTTAGCAAATTCGCGAAATATTCAGCATTCCTTTAGCTCATTAAATATTGTTGAGGGTACCTTTGTCTCATTAAATTAAAACCTGTCTGCTCACTGCTAATGTGTTGATTTCATCTTTTCTTTAATCAACTTTTGACAGGTTGGAATCAAAGGACTGGATTATTATGCGTGCTAAATTATATATCAGCTATTGGCACCTCTGCATATATATACTATTGATTCTTTACAATGTTTTATCCCTTTGTTTTTTTTTTACCCAATCCTCATTTGCATTTAATAGCCAATGATTGAAATTGAAACGTATGTAATCAAAGATTCGCAAAACTTGGGCGTAATTTGCAAATGTTAGCAGTCCAGTCACATCTGAGACTGGTCGCAAATTTTTTTCAGTGCATGTCATGTCCAAAGACGAGTTATTTTATTAATGAGGAGGCCTCAATCAGTTTTCTTTAAGGCGTTTTGCATTTTTCATGGTAAAAGTCATTACGCGAATTACATGAAAATTATTTAGTAAAGTTATGTAGGTAGCTTATTCAATTTAATTAAATCATGACTCTGCTTGTCCACCTGCCTATAATTTAATATAAAATTATCACAGGAGACAGGAGAGCCCGAAGTAGTCGTCGCAGTACAAATTCTTCAGCCCTAAACTTGTCAGTTCAGTCTGACAGTGAAGACGATGAAAGTCACACATCAAACTCAGAAATGAACTTATCCATTGAGAAAAAGCCAACAATAACAGGACAATTATTGAGTGGAGAAGCTGCTGTTGATTTAACAAGTTCATCAAACGGAAATGGAGACCGTCATAAATCCAACAAGAAAGGAAGCAGCAACAATGATCACAACAATGACCACGGTCACGTGGACAGGGACAGAGACAGGGGACGAGAGAGGGAACGAGAACGATTCATTCACTCATTGAACGCATTACTTCCAAATGCTGGACATTCACTAAACCACATAAAAAATGAAATCTCAGAGAATCACTCACAAAAGGAACAAAATCATTTCAAATCCAACAATCCACTCTCAATGAGTAATGAACTATTAAATAATCTCAACAACATGCATAAGTCAGTTGATCTCATGGCTGCGGCTGCAGCAGCTGCAAATAGCAATGGTCCATCTCCAGTTCACGGTCATGGCCATCAAGGTCAAGGGGGTCACACGTCATCCCTTGGATCTCACTCTAGGAAGGGGATGCAGCCCGTGAAACGAGATCGAGGCTGGAATCCACTTCCACTTGCTACTCAGCTTGTCAATCCCTCATCAGGTATGACAGCTCAAGGTACAGTGAAAATACAACTTTCTCCGGTGTAAATATGATATCATTGGTTCTGTTACTTTTGAAAATTTCATACCCAACACTAATATAAAGTATAATAATAAATCATTAATTTAGTTCTTTCTCTGTTTTTCTTTAATAGGGAAACGACGCGTCCAATGTTCCGTTTGTCTCAAAACATTTTGTGACAAGGGAGCCCTTAAAATCCATTTCAGTGCAGTGCACCTTCGGGAAATGCACAAGTGCACGGTGGCCGGTTGCAATATGATGTTTAGCTCTCGAAGGTCCAGAAACCGTCACTCAGCTAATCCAAATCCTAAATTACATTCTCCACACTTGCGAAGAAAAATCTCACCTCATGATGGGCGATCTAGTCAGCCACTAATTAATCTGAACAATCCAATGTTATTTCCCGGTTCCCCTGGGGGGCTGAGAGGATTTCCCCCGTTTCTCCCTGGAATGGGACTACCCCAAAATGGAGGTATGGGGATGTCTGCAAGAATGGATAAAGATGAAAAGATGAGTAGTTCAGGGGATGAAGAGTCAATGATGGATTTGAAAATGGAACTGAGGAAGATGGACAGGTATAATAATTTCATAATAATAATAATATGCTGCCTCATCTTTTTCATAGTCATAATATGCATCCATAATAATAATAATTAATTAGTGACATGATGATGGATCCTGATGGTTCCAACTCTGAAGCCTCATTTCTATCCGAGGAAGCAAATGAGGAGTTTCAAGAGCCAAAATCCTCTCCCTCAAACGCTTCGAATAACGGAGGTGGTGGTAGAAGTGGAAATGGGGGAAGTAAGAAAGACGGTGCTCGAAAACGCAAATTGACAAATCCAGTCCGACTTTCAAATTCGAATGTTGCGGATAACGACTCTAATGATAATGATGAATCATTTTGCTGTTACGATGATGGGACAGTGGTCTCGCATGAAGACGACGAGATAGATGAAAATGATAATGATGACAAGTTTAAGAGTGACATCAAAACTCCTTCGAATGGCCATAGTCCCCCATCATCAGAAAATATCACTGCCCCTGGATTTCTGGGCAAACGGAGAGTGTCCAGTGTGGACGAAAGAAGAAGGATCTCACAGGATGATAACCACAATGAGAAAAAGGAAGAAGAGAAAATACTTTTAAGAGCAACCAAAAATGATGAAGTGGTAGAAACAAATCACTTGGGAAAGTTGGAGGACTCGCTTGGAAAACTTCCAATCTTCTCCCATAATAATGAAAATAATAATTCAGACTCTTCTTTAAAATCTGAAGATGAGGAAAATGGTAGGTCAGCAACAGGATCGCCGAATTCCAGTGAGTAAGCACAAATTTCTGATTTTACCACACGAGCTTGAGATTGTAAACTAAAGAAGGAAACTTTTGATCACATCACGCAATTAGATGGAGATATTCCAGAAAATCAAAAACGTTGCCTACCCAATATTCCTGGGGTCAAGGGCCACTACCAAATCCATTTGAAGGAAAGTGTGCATTCGAAGGTATAAATTAGATATTATAGTGATTAGTTAACAATATCACTTTACCCCGTCAGTTGTCTCAAGTTGAGTCTCACGCTTTCTCTTTCTCTCTGTTCTGCAGTTGATGCACAAATGTACCGTTGAGGGCTGCAATGCAAAATTTCCATCCAAAAGATCAAGAGATCGCCACGCTTCTAATTTAAATCTTCATCGTAAATTATTATCTACTGTTTCGGACGATAACTCTAACGACTATGGATCTGCTGCTAGTAATGATAGTTTTAAGGAGGGCAGTGACAAAATTATGCCAACGCAAGGGACAATGACGATGCCCAACACCTTTTTTAATCCTTACAATCTCTTTCAACAAAATGGCACAAATGGTCTCGGGCTTCCAATTCATCAGGTATGCATTCATAAATCAAATGGTGAAAGTTATAAACAACAAAAACAAAAAAAAACTTTCACCGTATAGAATCTAAGTGACTCTCCTCATCCCGCATGGAATCCATTTTTACCTTTTCATCACATGTTTCCCCCCTCAATGCTTGCTACCCCAACAGTAATTCCCCCAGGACTGGCAGATTCACCCTTAATTGTTGACGTAAGTTCTTTCTCATTCTTTTTTTTTGCTTTCTACGATTCGTATAATTAAATGATTGCATAAATATTTTAGTGTCGCTTCTGTGGGAAATCTTTCGCGAAAGGTCCCAATTTTGATAGCCACCTCGAGTCATCCCACAGCGAGAAATTGCTTCGATGTAAATGTTGTAGCTCAGTGTTTGACTCGCAAAAGAAATACGAGTCGCACTCTAAATCGTGTGTAGCATGAGCAATAAGAATTTAATTAATTTATGACGAATGTAAGTGTGATTTATTACTTGGTTAATTTATGGTGTCGTATATTTTGCCTTCAGTTCCTATATACTTTTAAATAGTTAGTTGTTTGTTGGTTCTTCTGTATTGTTCAAAAAATAATCTCATTCTCATTGTAGCATCTCGTAAATATTTATATTTAATAACTCTATAAAATTAGTCAAGTTTTGTAGGTAACGTAGTTAGTTACAATCCGATGAGTGCATATCATTTCAGAGGATTAGAGTTAGCCTAGGATAACCACTTATCATCAATTCATCATGCCTACACAGTATAATGTACAGAATTCTAGATTTAGTTAATTTATTAAACGTGTCAATAAATGTAAATAGCTAATGTATAAAGTTTATATACTAAATATAAAAAATAAGTTTAAGACGTTATCCATTTATGAGTCTGATTTTATCATAATTTACCCACAGACAATTCCTCTTTAATTATCAAGTTATAAAACTTATCAGTCGTTTTACCTACAATCTCATTTTACCCTGTAAATCAAGAAATAACTTAATTATAAAGGTAAAAAAAATAATTGTTTGTTGTTCGGTATAAAGGGTGTAGAAAAAGTTTCTGCTACACTCATTTTTCACATGCGCGGAGCCACAAAATTGCTTGTAACTCCTA
>JAQIXN010001100.1:0-22667 GCA_034698145.1 Proisotoma minuta | reverse complement strand
TAGGTTAGGTTAAAAATAGTATATTTAGAGAGATACAAATCCCTGACTCGGGCTACATGAACACTGCTCTGAAGGTTATTTAGAAGTAATTTAATTTCTAAATAACTAAAAGATGCTAAAATGAACAAATGTGAATAGAAATTACAAAAAACAATTAAGTAGGCAATAAAACCCCAATAAAATCCAAAGGTGGTAGGACATTGAAATTAAACTTATTGCCGATTTTATAGGTCTAGAATAATTTGGTAGCACGCTGTAGTGTCCACTAGATATTTATGCAACATGGTGGCCAACCAACTTTAAGAAAAGAGGCAACACTCTGCCAACATTCTTTTACTGCCTACATCCCAAAAAGTCAATCTCAATTGGCGAATGTAAAAATCTCAATTTCTTTTCTCTCTCCCAAATCCAATCTGTTTTTGAGAAAATTGCTCCACTCTATAGATATTTGGTTGCTTTCACTATTGACCCTCATTTAAACTTTGATCTGGTTAGATTCTGTGCGCATAAAATTTTACAGCCGCGGCGGGTGGACAACGATTGAGAAAGTCACATCAAATGTTGGACAACGAGTTAACGCTGACGTTGACATTTATTTCCCTTTAAAACTCTCCCTTTATCCAACTTCCAAACTCAATTTCAATTTTATTCCTCAGCTGCTGCCAGTGGCCAATGCAAAGCAAAGCAATGGCTTCCTTGTCTCAATTTCAATTCATGAATTTAAAAGCCAATTTAATTTTTACTAAACTTTCTTCATTTTGAGCAGACCGACTTCAATTACGATTAAACTTTCTCCATTTAACTACAAGTGATTTGTCCTAAATAAAAAATGTATTAAATTCTACATCTCACTTACTAACTCATACATACACATTACATTTTTTTGGCAAAAAAAGTTTGTCCAGCCATTATTTTCCAGTAAAATAAAATACCAACTTTTTGGTAACTTTTGTTAAAAAGGACAAAAACAGAAGTTATTTTCCGACCCACTCTTTTTTTTACAAAGTTGCGGAATTTGCAAACTATTTGTCGGAAATAGAAATGAACTATGCCCTCGTGGTCACTCCCATTGCTGCTGACATTCCTGGCACTCCCACCAGTATCCAGTATACAAAATAAAAGAATGATATACAACTTGTAGTACTATATAGTGTAAACAACTTTGATTCCAATTTCGTTGCTTTGAACCCGTTCCGCTGTCCAGCTCCATAAATAAATCGAGTGAAAGTAAAAGTAAAACCCAAAAAAAGAAGAAGAAAGAGGAGAAAGTCCGATGTTTATGACAAACAACTTTGATTTTTCTGCGGCACTCTTCCCCTGTCTGTCTATCTCCCTGACAGAGAAAAGGGCGGACCGGGATCTTTGATAAGAGTTGATCCAAAAGAAAGCTCATGGGATCTGCTGCTGGACAAAGAAAGTTTTCGGATTTATTTATATGTATAAAGTCATATAGAGAAGCTGTTGCGTTGCTTTCTCCTGTGAAAATGTAATGTGAATATATGGAAGGGGCATAAAGATTCAATATTATCCAGCCACTCTGGTATTACATAAAGGGACCGAGTTCTGACAGTTTATGGATTTAATATTATTGCCGTGTGTAGAAGAATAAAATGAAGATGCTGTTTGAATTGTAGTGTCCATCTGTAGTGCATTTAGTCGTTTGGTGTGAGAAAGATATTAGTTTAACGAGCTGCCCAGTTTTATATCTACTTGGATAGAACAATTCTGCAGCTGAAGTGAAAGGGCGTTAGAATAAATAATAAATAGAAATATGCCTCCGTTAGAGTCAACTTGGCCAATTTTTCTTGGTTAATGGCCTATTTCAGTAGGACCACTAAAAAGCAAGTAGGGAAAGCCAAAAGACCAAGATGCAACCAAAGCACAAACTGCACAAAGATTTCCCCTTTGCACAAAATGCTTTGAGCACTCGGAGAATAAAGTCGTTATTATGTTGTGTTTATCTAAATTATTCTAGAGAAAGAGACTTTTCACTGGGTCATCGGACGCTATATGTATATGCAGCAGTCGGTGAAAGTTCTTAATTATAATGCAAATCACGACCTTAATTTTAACATGAAAGTGGGATGTGTTGATTTGAACTGATTTCAGCAGCAGCACTAGAAATAACTATAATTACTATTATCTCGCAAATTCGTGCCTGGTTGGGTCCAAAGTTTTAAGATAATTTTGAATATCAAACAATGTCTTCACTCATTCAGCAAATCCAGAATTTAGCACACCATAAAATAAGTTGGTGGCTGATAAGGCTCAAGATAAATTACCTACTTAGCCACTCTAAAGTCCAGTAAGCCATTATTGCACCACTTTATCAAGATCTGTCGTCCCCAAATAACCAAGCCTGAAGCTTGAAAGGATTTTAGATTTACATTTATTGATTTTTAGTCTCCACGAAATGCAGTGGCCACAAAAGAACATAAATAATCCGCTGAACAAACTCTGACAAAATGAAAATTTTAGCAAATCCGTTTGCGTGAAAACTGCTGGATTGGAATAAATTAACTTGGTAGCTTTCACTCTTAAAATGAAATAAGAAATTTGCAAAAAAGCAAGTCAAAGCATTGATTAAATAATATGCTGCTGCAAAATTCAGTTTTGTTTACATTACTTGAGCACTTTCTTTCTTCTTCTTTCTCTGCATGGCTCAATAAAGCGGACTTAAGAGACAAGTTTAGGTTAATGAGGTTGGGCCTCTTTCTTTTCGCTCCAAAGAATATCTCTCTTCAGAATCTTACTGTTATCTTAACTTGTGAAGAAAGTTGAAAGGGTGGGAGTTAATGAGGAGAGGAAGGAAGGAATTGAGCAGACAAACCTTAGCAAAGCATTGATGTTGATCTTAAGTGCTGGGTGGGCTGAATAATAAAGGACAACATGCAAAGAACGAACTGGAGAAATTAGGAAAGAAGTAAATGAAGGAGGTAAAGTGAAGTAAGCAATCAGACGTTATTGAAATTGAATAAAGTTAACAACTCAAGTCGACTTTAACTTTGACCTGTTTTATTGATCTCCAGCCCAATTAACTCTTTGCATACACACGTTATTTTGAAATGAATAAAAGTAGGGCAAAAGGGAAGGAGGATCTCTTTCATTTGCATAGTTCTCAATTAGTCTTATATTGTTTAATTAAATTGAATGGAAGAGGATGAATTGAGGGTGATGAGGAGGAAAAATGAAGAAATATTGCCCACAAAGAAGAGCCAAAAATAAACAGAAAAGTTTGTTTGAATGCTCCTTTTGTTTCCGACTCTAGATCAGTATCGCTTTCTCCATCTCACAATTCTAATTCGCAAAAAGGGAGGAATTATTATGGAGAGTGCACCAAGCTATAAATCTCAGCCTTTTGGCTTGGGTTGGGCACAAAAGTGTTGGATACTGCAGAAATAGGTTAATCTTGATCCGATTCAAAAGAAGGAATGTTATGTGAATATATTCAGAGGAACAAGAGTTTTGCTGATATGAGAAGTTGATAAATGACTTGTGCATAAACGTTTCTAGTTACTTTTAGAAATGACAGAAATAATGGGCTTGGCACCATTGTAAATTTAACTTTTACCCTTATGACGAATAGCTTGCTTTTCCTCAGAAAGTTTCCCAGCAAGCAGTGAATTTTATTGCAGAAATAAATGATGATATCAGACTATTGTACCACTGGTGCAAAATCCAATTTCGATCTGTGCAAAATTTCATCTGTTCGAGTAATCTCATAACCTAGAAAATTAGGGGAAAGAAATGTTAGTATGGTGTAACATTCTTTCTTTTTGGAGGACAGCAAGCAATTTGGCAGAGATGGAGACAGACACTAGGTCACTCCAATCTGTTGGTCTCTCCAAGCAAAACATGAGTCGCAAACTGCCCATTTTATGTTCCTTTCTCTCCTGCTTTTGATTGCAGCCCTTTTACATCCTACTTCTTCCTTCCTTCTACATTTCTTTCCCTACTTTATTGCAAAGTCTCACTTAGTTTGGAAAGCCAAAATCAAGTGGACTGCCTTGTTCCTTTCAGAACAAGAGAAAGGGAACAAGAAGAGAGTCTTGTCATGTGTTGTTTTGTTACTTGCTAAAAGTTACATGGGCTGCGAATTACGCCATTATATTGTTCTCTGGCAGAAAATCGGTTGGACACAAAAGAGAACTTTCTCTCTCTGTGTGTCTGGACTAGGACAAGGTTTAGCTTTACACGCTTCAATTCGCAGAATTTGTAATGTAATAGAGCATAAACAAGGTCCCTTGGCTTTGGTTTTGGAAACTAGCAAACAAAAGAACGGAACATGAGTAAATGATGATTGTTTGTTTTTCGCACGTTTAAACTCGGATAGATTCAATCGGATCGATGATTCCTTTGCTTTGAGGGAAAGTTGTAGAGTAATTTTATAGAGATTAAATTTTCTGATGAGTTTCTCTTTCTCTCCTCCCTTTTCATGTTATTGAAGCAAAATTGTCATTGTCATAAAATGCCAAAATTTTCGCAGTGGGACTAACCTATTTTAATTTTTACAATTGCAGGTTAAACCATATATACAAAAAAGCTTGAGAAGAAATCTCTAAAACTTTGGACGCTGACTTCGAATTTTTGTGTGTACTTTGCGTGAAGATTTGGAGTTATCCCAAGAAAAAACCAAAGTTTTACAATTTTAAAGATCTAGATCACGAGCACATAAAATAAGAAGAAAGAAGTTTAATACCGACGGCGCCCAAGATTGAAGCCTTGTCAAGAATAGAGAACAAAGGACCGACTTGTACTTTGCAGGTTAGTTATGCATTGTTGCTCCTCTGCTCAAGAATTTCTAACGATGTGGCACAGAATAAATATTGTGAAAAACAATGCCCTAGTTTTTTATACAAAATATTTTAAGCATTAACACTCCCATAAATGGAGTCGGAATCTACCAAATCCATTTTTCTTGGCTGATTTGGAAACTGATAGAGAAGTGGGTTGCATTCTACTGGAACAATAACAGTCAATATTGCACATTCAGCCTGATCTCTTTACTGCCATGAACATTTTACTGGAGATGGTGTAGATAGCCCTTCGTCGTTGTACTTGATAAACACAGTCGTCTACAATAGTCCATTTGTACGTGATAATGATAGCATCGTGTTAAAAGACTTGTCTCCTTCTTCCTTCCTGGATACAGATATACATATACAGATCTGTATATACTTATATATCTTGTTTCGGAAGAGTCATTAAAGACAATAAACAGTTCAAATCATGGATGACGAAACGTAATCTTTATTTCTAGTGAGGGTATCAAAAATGCAAAAATATTAATACTGCTTCAAAGTATACATTAGTGAGTAATGACAATTCTTGACTCAATAATAATCTTGAGCTGAATTTCCGCTTCAATTTGTTCATTGCATTATTTTGTGTCTAAAAAGCATCCGAATTTATTGGATTACTAAAGAGAAATGGAAGGAAGGCCAAGTTCACTTAATAAATTATGCTTTTGTCAGTGAAAAGGACTGTTTGTTGTATCCCTTGTTTCTCTATCTTCATTTCTATTGTTAGCGGATGGCAATCGATTCCTTGTTTCCCTTTGAAGCTTGTTTCGTCCTAAACTATAACGTAGCGTAAGGTCTTTCCGCATATTAATTGGTCGGCTTTATGCAACCCAAGGTTTGGTCCTTTTACAATGAAAACGAAAACACAAAATGGCATGGACCACATAATTAATGGTGTCTGCTGCAATTTACAGAGAAAAGTTAACAAAACAATAGAAAATAGTAGATGAGTTTTGTACCACTTGTCGTCTGCCCCTACTTTGCTGATTATTAACAAAATGTTGCCACATTTTGAAATAAAATTGGATTCTATTTTCACAAGGGAATATAATAGTTCAAGGGCTCATAAATATAATTATTATGGTCTGGTGGTCAACAGAGTGGAACATAAAATAAAATGAAGGTAACTAGAAAATGGCCCAATTAAATTGAAATTAGCCGACCTCTCTGACTAAAATTTGAGTGACCACCCTCAAATAAATGGAGCTCATCCTGGATAAAATTGACCATGTTTCTAATACTCCATATGTGATGGTGTTGGTCATCTAATAAACAAAGGGAAGGGCTCGACCCTTCAACATAAACCAACTATTTTTTTTAATCAGGTCAAATTACATGAAAAAGTTGTTCAAAAACTTGTAAACGAAACTATTACAATAAGTGAAATCAAAACATCTGTACTAATTTGGGGCTTTTATGACAGCAACTATCATTATTGGGAGGAAGAAAGAGTATTTAGAAGGCTTATTTTCTCAACTTTTCAAGGGGATGACCCTTGTCTGTCTAGGATAATAATAGAGGTCAAAAATAAAGCAGGGAAAAGTCTGTCATCGTCATGCAAAGACATGAGAATCTGAAAAGAATATGAAAAATCAATATAAGGTCGCAAAAGTATGGCAAAGTAAATTAGAATTAGGGGAACAAGATAGCGGAATTTGTGTTAAATTAGTTCAACTTAAGTATCCCTTGTAATGTAGACATCCCTCAATTACTAGAAATGTTATCAGAGCCAACTGGCAGTTTTCTGAGGATTTTATGACTTGTAATTTCACTTGGTGATCAGTCGATAACAATCTTTTACTTTTCCTTCTCCCTTCATCTTCATTATGTCTTGTAACTTGTCTGCCTCATTTTCATTCAAACTCAAAAACCTGGAAACTGTATAGAAAAAAGTGGGCATTTATCCGGTATCCTCCTCATGCACTTTACTTTTCAAGAGTTCTCAATAAGAAGGAGGATGAAAGGCTCCATCAAATTTCATTTAATTTCAGAATAATATGTATGGAACCCAAGCCCTTTTTCGTGTCTACTTCATAACATACCCAGCCATAGCTTTACATAAATGAGCTGAAAACTAAATTACAAATTGCTTCTCAATCAAGGAAAAATTATCCACTTTACATGCATAGAGGGAATTAATCGTGAGTGGTGAAAATGATGATATGTAATAATAGTAAATGAGTTCCCGCATACCATAACAAGGATTTATTTTTATTCATCTCCATATTTAAAAATTGTGACAACGGTTCCCTGATTTTACCTGGCTCCAGACATGAATTCATGAATTTCTCTCCCCGCTTGGTCAATTACCTTTTCACCCTTCATTGTATTTTATTAGCTTGTGAAATAGATAGTCAATAGTATTATGGTGTAGCGTTGGCCAAGCTCGATAATGATGGTGATTCGCTTAATGATATCACTCTACTTTGTTACATACTTTACAACTTGGTGGGGGATATATTTTCCCTCAGGTGAGTACGTATAATTCCGTCCATTCTAATTTGTTCACTTTTCTGCTCTATATGCAGTCCCATTAACTTGTAAAAGTGTCCAACTGGGCTGGAAAACGTGTTCACTTTTCATTCCTTTTATTGGCTCAAATTTGGCGAGTGTAACGTAGGATTTATGAACACTTATAATTGAACAATCTTGAGGACTCTTTGCTTGCTTCCTCCACCCTGCCAAATTTCGGGTTTACGGTCTACGCTATTTTATGTTGTAGCCCTGTCACATAAATAAAGTGACTCTCGTGCCATGCCAAGCAGTTTGTTAGTTGTCGAAGAAAATGAAGAGTAGAGTGGACTACAGCCATTTTACGCCACAATTTCGCAATTAACTCACTCCTTCCACATTTCTGAAAGAATCGTAAAATTTGTTAGGAGGCTAACATCATTTCATGTCGTGTACAATTATTTTTACAGCTCTTGACTTTAATGATCATGGCTTTTGATTCATGGTGCAACTAGAGCAGATTCAGATTTTTAAATTTTAGTACATACAGCAACAACAAGAACAGTCATAACCCATCATGAGGATGATGATAAACGACGTATGTACTTATTTTTCTCCAGAAATAAAGTAAAAAAGAACAAGTGTATAATTTGCAAAGTTTATGACAAACTCATTTTAACTTGAGAGTTTTATCTCCTCATTGTTCCATTTGTTTCTCATACAGGTATTAAAAAAAGTATGAAAACTTCTGACCCAAATCCAAAGGAATTTTCCCGTGACACATAATTTAATTCAAATAAATAAATAATCTACTTATATGGTACTTGGCTAGACGACGCTTTATTTTTATTTTGAGCGTGCTGTTCCTATTTTGGCCTTTGGAACCAAATATTTATACACTCCGACCGGATCCTTTCGTGTTTGTAGAACATGCATGAAATCTCATAATCACAAGAACTCTCCTCACATGAATCATTTATTACTTTTGCTTGTTTGTGATCCGTGATGAAGGTTTATTATTAAGAGGGTCCATTACAACTAAAAGAACATACCTTAACTAAAGAAAGCCAATGCATTAATGTTAATCCCCTCGTCTCGTAAAATAAGTTAAAGGTGGAGGTAATAATTTGGATGCATACTACACCTAAGCTCATTGCGGTCTTTTTTGTTTCTTGGCTTTGTTCCTTCGGTAGGTTTTACAAGGGATGTAATAATATTTATTACCCTGCAATAATAACCCCGCTAATGCATTTACAATTTAACTTTAGAATCTTAACCAAATGGCTATTCAATCCAATCCAAGGAGCAATCATGCAAATACAATCCATTCCATGAAACTTGAAAAGAAATGATAAAACTAGTTTTGTAATTCATGGACAAACCTGAGCACTAATCCAATTCCAGGTTCAACTTTATAATTTAAAACTCACGCATACAACAATTCTTTTTACTTTATATTCCTGACTGGTTTCCTATTCATTAAAAAAGGTTTTCTAAAATGAATTGGTGTTGAGCCAATGAGCAATCAATGTGATGCGTCTCTTTGTTTTTTTCTGAAACAGAAGCAGCAGATGCATATATAGATAAGAATAACGATTATCTTGTGCTCTAAATGGATTTTGGCTTCTTTAAATAATAAAGTCATAATATTTACGGAGGAGGGCTTACTCGTTAGTTCCGCGTCCGCTTGTCATAAATAAATAATATATATAGAAGATTTTGGGATTAATGAAAGCCTTTTTTTTAGATGAATCTTATTAAAATTTGCATATTTACTCAATAGATTATAGTAAATAATTCCTTCCTTCCTATTTACTTTTTGGACAAATGATTTTTTCCGGCTTTTCAATTTTAATGAATTTAATTTAATCTCATTTTCAGTTATTCAGTGCAAGCTACCATGAAATCAAAAGTCTCCACATTCTTTCCCTATTTATTTACAAGTCGTGAGTGAGTCCAATTCCAAAGCATTTTTTACCCCGTCTGCACGAAGTTTCCCTATGTAATGGTCTCTAATAATGCAGGATGAGCAACAATAATAGTGCAACTACTCGAGTGATGTTACCTGGCAACTATTTTGTTACAGCTCTTGTGAGTATCGTATTAACTATTGTCAGCAAACTCGAACCATGAGTGAGTGAAATAGCTGAGATTAGATTCCAGAGAGAGTACAAAGAAGAATGGTGGACGAACAATGTCCAAACGTTACAAGTGTCCTCAGGGCTCCTTTTGAATTTTAAATTGGACTCGAGTAGTTTCTATTAAAGCCCTGTTATGTTAGTTGATATTTCTGTGTGGGCCATCCTATGCAAAATATGTTGCTTATGTATACCCTATTCAATCAATATCAATATCTGTTTAATGGTAGCAAAAAATACTTGAGACTTTTCTCATGAATTCATATTATGCAATGTATGTGAACTAATTTATTTGTTCTGAATTTTTTCTTGGGTAGAGAGAGCATCATTAAAATTGGAATGCTTTTGACAGGGGATAATACGGGTTGGAGGGAAATAATAATTAATGGTCGGACAGTTATTAAAGTTATCTGGACAATGGCTCAATTTACTCTCTTTCATCGCACCCATCTGTAAACACAATTGCTAACTTTGTTTAAGAAAAAAATGATTTAAATTCAAAAAATTGAGAGAAAGATGAGTAATGTGCAAGTGAAGAAGATGTTGTGTATTTTAAACGAGATCAATACACTGATAAAGAATTCTCAGTGCATACAAAGAGCACTTGGGGGCTGGACATTTGGGCATAAATTACTATTACTAAAAGATAAATCCTAAATTGACTGGATTCGTATTTTGATTACGAGCTATTGTATACATGAAGACCAAAAGAAACCAAAATTTTTTGATCCCAAAGTATTACATTACAATAAGATTATCATTTAATGTAACATGTAATTGAAGCAAATTAGTCATACAAACAATTTATATTTCTAATATTTGTACTCTAAATTGTAACAGGGATTACATTAAATAGAGGTCACACCCAAAGCTGGCCCAAACATGATTTGCATGGTCATCAACAAATCCAGCCACGCCAGAAGAAAATGAAAGGATTGGCCATCATTTGTTATGCGGTGTCAGTAAAGTCGGGTCAATTATTGTAATTTTCCTTCATAAATCCTCGCCCTTTCAGGTTCTTTAATTTCGACTAGTGCGTGTTTCTCTTTCACCCAAAGATCAGAGGTCAGTCGGGACAAGAATACAGTTTCACGGGAATGGAATAATTGACAGGAAACTGATTACTTGCACGGAATCAATGCAAAATGAGAACAATAGAAGTTATTTATTTGCATTGTTCAATTTAAGATGATGGGATTGATTTAATTGTTCGTAAATTACAAAGCTTAATTTCACTCATGTCATGATGAGCCAACAAAGCAAAAGGGTTGTCTGCAAAATCTAAACGTTGTTTGCATATTCATCTCTTTTCATGCACGTTTCAAAGTTTAGTCAGTAAATGATTTATTGAAAACATGTTTGCAAATCCGGTAAATTGAGTTGTCTATATTTTAATTGGATTTTAAGAATCTTTTAAAATAGAGATGCACACATGTATTCGTTGAGACTTTCTGGAAAGGATTTTATATATACTTTATCCTTAACTGTGTAGAACAAATGAGGGGAAGAACTAATTGATAATTCAGAAGGAATAGAAAGCCATAACTCTTGTAAAAGAGGCAATAGCCTACCACAATCCGACACTTATTCCCCCGTTATAAAAGTATCCCGTGACATGAGTTGGACCCAACTTTGTCCAATCTTCTTTGATAATGGACGAGATTCTGGATATTTAGTTATCTCCCCCAACTTGATACCTTACTTGAAATGGCTTTGCTCCTCACAATCTTAAATTACTTACTTACTTGGGTCTCCAAAGTGGCGACTTTTGTTCAGGATAAAATGCAATGGCCAGAGATATTTCTATTAGGAGGATTACAATGCAGATGACAACTGCAGAAGAAATCTGATCTTTTTGGGTTTGGTTTATTATTTCTTGTCTCAGGCCAAATCTTGCGGTGTGCATCTTAAGAGATGTCTCATCCTGATTAGACAAAGGTAGCAGCAACACAAATTCTTTTACTGAGATGCTATCAAAATAGTTAACCCAACTCCCATTTCTCGTTTTTGCATGGTACATATATTATATATAAACTAAAATTGCCAATTTGAAATGGCAATTTGTGTAGTGTATTTAGGTAATGGTGACATAAAAGTTTGGGTAATCGTAATCCCCAAGAAAATTATGTCTGTAGGCAACGATTGTATTAAAAGCTGGACATTGAATGACTCAAAAATTGTCGATAACGAGAAAACGAATATTCTTCAGCCTCGACTAAATTGAGTATGTGGAGTGGAAAGAAAAATGGTTTTGTTTTAAGGGAGCGCATAAAATGGATGTAGATAAGAAGAATTTGGAGTGAAAGTTCTTCGCTTTCTCCCATTAGAATCATAGGTTATGTTATGATGGTACTATAAAAGTGCTAAGATTTCCTTCATAACTCGGTCAACTCTCTCTTTTTATGAATGGTCATAACATAACTGAACGGAAATTTTTGGACAGCAATTTAAGGAGACTTCACAAATCACAATCTTCTACCTTCCTCTTGTTCAGAAAAGCTAAATCTTTCCTTTGTTACACATAAAGCATCCTTAAAATACAAACATTAGTTATTTAATAGTGGCCCTGCTCTGGGCCCATTAAAAGAATATGTCCAAGTGAAGTCCGACAAGTAACTACATATTCCATTTCTTTCAGGAAGGAAGCTCTCCCTCCTAATACTTTTTCCCCAGAAGAAAGCACTCTCCTCATTCCATTTAGCCAAAGCAATGTTCATAATCATGAAACAACATTGTTTTTATGTTTACAGCTTTTGTTAAAAAATGCCCAGAATTTCAGCATTTGTTAACAATACTGACTTTTAACATTTTTACAAGAATTAATCAATGAATAAAGTGACCAGAAGCCAACTGTTTCCATTTCATTGAGAGGACAAGTACAAGTGTTGAGAGAAATGTGATAGGACTTGTTATTAGGATGCGATGAAGTGGTACGATTATCACCAAACTGCTCATTTTAGAATCAGTCTGGAGCCTGAAGAAGATGAAGAACGAGTTAACTTTTCCTCCTCCTTTTTGATTACATGAATCCTTTAACTCACATTGTCTCCTTTGTTGTCTACTTTTATGCATATCATATCGCATAATGTGAGAATATTATTCCATGTTATCATATCGCTTTTAGTTTCTGGTAGCACTACCACTACTATTTAAATCGGCTGCTCTAATGGTCCAATAAAAAAGAGGACGACGGGCACCAACAAAATGAAGTGAACTGAATATTATCATCTACTTATTCATTAATATTATGCAGCAAAATAAAATGGAGAGCTGGAATTTTGTATTACTGTATAATCAAAAGAATTTGAGTTCATTTCGTCAAATGAATAGAAAACTTTTTAGTCGTGAGTGAATACTTCAACTTATTACTAATAATATGAATGAATTTCAATTTCAACTTTTTCATAAAGGTGTTCAAACCGAAAGAAGGCATGAAGCATACTTATTTTGTTGATTATTGATTGGAATTTTTTGAGAAAAACAATGAGAATTGAAATATAAGTTATTTGATGAATTGATATTTTTTGGATGAATTTTAAAAACTCTAAACTCTCTTTTTGAATTCACAGGAAGAAGAGTAATGATGAAGATGGAGAAGTTGCGAGTCACGTTCGTCTCATTTACTTGGATTCTTTTGTTGGCCGTTTTCAGCATTTTCCAAAGTGGTGGAGTTTCAGCTTTGGCTGCCTCAGATTCCCACAACACTTCTTCAGGTAAGATTAGATTAAAATTTGCCTATTTTACATTTCCTTTGTTGTTCATTAATGCAATTTTAATCCACACCTGTGAAAGAAACGGAATAAATCAGACCACCTAATGAAATGGTCCCTTAACTTTTGTACGATCTGTGGAAGATGGACCTTGTTGCATTTATTATTATGTATGTAGGTAGTATTCTTATTATTATCTCCAGTGGATTTTGTCAGGTTGAATAGAGGGTGAGTTGTAAATTTTGAATTGAATTGAAGTTTACATCCTTAGGAAATAAATTCATTTGCACCTCAACCAAAACATGAACAACAAAAAGTGTTGATGTTGATCCTTGATTTGATTTCTTGAATTATTGAGTTGATTCATCAGACACGAAAATAAATTGAGAGAAGAATCTGATTATTAAGGATTTCAAAGCCAAAGCCATCCAATAATAATAAATGCTCAATCCCAAACTTCTTTTATATTCGAATGATGCAACTCTCTCCTTCTTCTTTTATTATTAAGCCAATTCCAATTCCAACTACAGAAAAGAAAAAAAGGGAATTGAGGGCTCCCTGGCTGGAAACTAACGATTGGATCTCTCAATGTTTTTGTCTTGTTGTGAATAATTTGGTGATTCTTATCGGCAATTCTGATTGTTAAAGGGTGAATTGAAATGTCTTTCTTGCGTTTCCCCTTTCAAATTGATGCGATTCTATAATTCAACACCTAGAAACCTTTAGTTAGTTTACTTTGTACCGAATGTTGTATGTGGAAGGATAATTGTACAACTTCTCTTTGGATGGATTGCTCTATTTTTCTTTGTGGACCCCAAAACAAAAGGACGTAACCTATTTCATGTAATTTACCGTGAAATAAATTTAGCTATTCAAAACGTCTATTTATTTGAAATCTTGGAAATGGAACTATTTAAAAGAATTACATGCATCTGCCTGCATTGCATTTCATATCCCCTTTCGTCCCATTTCTTTTCCAGATTTTCACAATCTCATCTTCCGAATCTTCTCATACTTTTTTAAGTTATGAACGTAACTCACGTAAACCTTGAGTTGGAGGAAATAAAACAGATCATTTCGAGAGAAAAATGATTCCGATTTACTTGCAGAAGGAAATGGGGAGCTGAAGGGTGAACATTATGTCGGAGAGAATCGAGACTAGTTTACAGATAGGACGCACAATTAGGCACAGACATGGCCTATTTATCTCCATTCTTTAACCCTCAATTCCAAGTCCACCTTCCAACTACAAACTGTATTTTACATTGGCTTTTCCACTAACTAACCAATATTTCTCCCATGACCTTAATTTTTAAATAAATTCCCTTTCACTCACTTCATTAAGGTGTTCTCTCAACTCGTTTCTTGGAAATGTACGAGTAATGTGGTTAGGCAGATATATCGACATTCGACTTTGAGATGTCTTACAAAAATGATCTTTATAATGTGATGCTTCATGGGATGGTATTTATGTTGCATGTGATTTGCTCCATGCTCCATTACTTGGACCGATAAGAACATGCAACAACATAGTGTCTCATTTCTTTGTCATGTTATCAACTCTTCACTTCACGCTTGAGAAAAGAATTGTTTTGAAAAGTTGGCTAGTTATGCGTATCGCCGATTCTTTGGAAGTACACCATTAAAATTAAAGAATGATCGGTAAAATATATATTTCAAAAGAATCAAGAAGAGACCTCTAAATATTACGTAATGTTTATGGCAGAGTTGTTGCTTTTGTTTTATCTGCAGACACTTTGTATTTAAGATTAGTTCTTAGCTATAAATCCTAGATGACTGTTTTTATGTTCTTTTCCTCACTTAGCGTGGATATAGACAAGATAATACAGTTTTTGGAGAAGCAGCAGCTGAAAATTTCTTCATTAAGAAGGAAAACGCTTTTAAGATGTCAGTGTTTAGAAAAGTTACAACCTGGAGTTTTGTATAAATTTTAAGGTGGCTCGCCTTCCTTTCAGAATTTTTTAACAAAATTTTCCTGCTGGCAAAATTTAATTTTATTCAAAATTGCAGCCTTTTAAAAAATAATTGTGTCCTGTGACCTGACGGCCAGAGGTAAATAGAAAATGCTGGCATACAATCAAACTCTATACATTTTCCCAAGTGACCATGTTTCACATTTCTGAATATAATGTGGTTGGGAGTAGGTGAAGCATAAATTTCAATTATGGTTTCCACTGATATAACCTCATGGTTCACCTCATTTTGATGAATATTTACCTTTGTCTTGTCAAACGCCCACCTACTTATAACCAACAAACTCGTACTTGTACCTAACCTAGATTTGTAAAGGATCCAAACTTTCCCCAATTTATACCAAAAAATAACAAATAATGAGAGAAAGAGAAACAAAGTTGGGTTAAATTTTGTAATTACAATTTATTTTCATGCCTGAATCGCAAATTTTTATTCGAATCAATGAATAATTTAAAGGGCTGTTGTAAATATTTTTTTTATATAGAATTTACAAAATTAATGAGAAAACTTTTTCCCAAACAACGAATGTTTAATTTGCTGTTCTAATACCAACTTTCTAATAAATCTGGCCACCTCCAAAATATATTTTCTCTTGCTATGAAAGTTTTGTCCAAATCCACTTAATATTGAACCTGATATTTTAGTGAAGGAAGGCATTTAAGGGAGAAATGACTCTTGATTAACATTCTATCCAGTTTTGAGCTGCACATTTCATATCTTGAGAGAATCTGTGTTCCGGTAACTTATCTCTTGGCTCCTTCTCATCCCAAATCCAGCCCCGTCCGTGATGATTAGCAAGGATTGTCTGGAGTTGGGGCAAGCATACAAATGGAACAAAAGTAGAGTGTATATTGGAAAAAAGTTATAGGAAATCCTTCATCACTTATATGTACAAAAGTTATAAGGTGATGGTGGTGGGGCGGAATCCTAATTCCAAAGTTGGGTAGGTGGTGATTATCAGTGAGAGGAAGTATCATGCAACGAACTTTACTCAAGTTTGTAGAAAGAGAGAGTGAAAGTGGTTGTTGGATGGGTGATGATGAGCACCAGGAAATTAACACTTTCTCCACATACAATCCACGCACTTTTGGACTCGACTCCATCAGAAGAATTGATATCTTGCTGAGGAATAACTGTCATGAAGGAATTTCAAAAGTGAAAGTTATGCAGGAAGCTAGCAGGAGCTGCTAAAAAGTTATCAAATACAAAACAATGAAAAGTTAGTTAAACTTTGGCAGTTGACATTGACGAGCTCATTTGTTTATTATACTTACTTAGCTTTCACTCTGAAACAGAATGGGATTGTGAAGACTGTTTTGGGCAATACGATTTTGGCACAAGTCAAAATGTTGACAGTCAGACAAGGAAGGAAGTGAAAGTTGTCTAAATTTGACTTCAAAAAGGGGAAATTGGGTTAATTAAAAATCATTGAAAGGGAGCAGTTTCTGTTTTGAACAAGCTGCATCTTGTATATTTTTATTTTTAAATTGAATAATAAGGAAAACATGCAGGAAAGGAAGGAGGATAAAAAAAACTGTTGGAAACGATTTAAGTACCCGAGGGACCAAGTCACTTATGCAGCGAAAACTTATACATTCATATACACACCGAAGAATAAGTATCTTTTAGTGAAACAAAACTCTTTGCTAAGTTTTGATAGCTGTGGGAATACAAAAGTGTTTTCATTACGTGGCAAGGTCGTATTAATGCATCTTTTATAAATAAATTATTATATAAGCAACTAGTACTTTCATTTTGTACAAAAATAAAATATAAGTATTTTTGTAAAATATATTCATTTTAAGAAATTTCGTCAAAAAAAGATCCATTACTCTAAGAGAATTTTAATGAGAAATTTGAATACAGTTTTGTTTTGTTTGGGCGGAAATGGGATGATGGCAGTATTTGCTTGGAGTGACTTTGGAGGAAATGACATATGGACAAGATTGTTTGTTTCTTTCATGCAAAAAGTTGACAGCTCAGCTTTCTTTTGTTATCTCATTTCAGTCCTCTTTTTATACTTGGCACTCGAAAATATTTATTTCTCATCCACTTTGGAATGAAATTGTATACTTTCGTTCATATTTATAAATTGGAGGAAATTTAAAGCATTTGCAAGTTGTCGTATAACGTTTCAAAATAATTTCTCAACCTTGTTGTTGGTGATTTCTGATTTTGGAAATGGATAAGAACTTCAGGATGTAGAAATGGGTAATTTATGAACTGTGAAAATCTGCTTGAAATATGTTAGTGGATCTGTAGTCAGGATAGACACTTACTCCTTTATTGCCCATCCATCGATTGGAATACATTATTAACGACTTCTTCTTTCCGACGCTAAAATTCCGCACATTTTATCGGCATAGATAAAGCTGGCTAAACGGGGTTAATCGGAAGAGAATTGGGAAACTTTAAGTTGAATACTTTTGCAAATTATGTGTATCATGTTAAAACTGCCTACCTAAAGTTGAGTGAAATAGGCAGAACTGTTTTCTAACTTGATATTTGAAAGGATGAATAAGATGGAATTAAATTCTATTCACGTTTTCCTATTTTATCCCAGACATACTCAATTTCAAAGGCTTCTCTCCACTTTCTCTCCCTCACACAAAGATGTCTAATGCCAATTCAACTTTTGCTAAAAAGGAGGAGAAATTGGGCAATCTCAATGAAATGTTGTTTTTTTACTAATTTTTGTCATTTGAAATCATTCAATACTATGTAGTATAGCGATGAAAACATCCTCAGAAAATTAATAATGTAAACATTTATTTGTCGCCAAAGTATGCATATGTAGATTTTAAATATGTGTTTCTTTCTTTAAAAATGAATATTTCTATTCTATGTGCATTTTGAAAAGTAAACTGACGTAAAGAGGATTGCTTTAGTTTGGTGGGGATATTCTCATTTTGTATGCATAGCCTGCCAGTTTATATTTCAACCGTAATTTTAAAATATTGCTCAAGCGTCTTCTGGATGAATTTCTCTCCATTTTATATCATGTAACATTAATACCCATCCTTTTTAAAAGGGAGACTGTTCCAAGAAAAGAGAAAGGTGGAAATATTTTTGAAGTTATATGAAGTGTGAAAAATGCACTTTTGCTTCTTTTACTTTTTTTTATATTTAAAGTGTTTTGTGCTGCAAAGTCACGTCTGTGTAAATTTTAAGCTATTGATTTTTCCGAGATAAAAGACTCGGTTGCATTTCCTTGCATTTCCTCCAAAACAAATAGTAAAACGCTTTTTTCATTGTTCTCTTTGCGTGTGTGGAAGATATTCAAAGAAAGTTTACAATAGAAAGGGAAAGTGCTATCAGACAGGGAAAATTTTGTTTAAAATATTTCTCTTTGTTCGTTTTGTTTGCAGTATTTAGACAAGTTTTTATTTTATACATGAATCTACTCACTTATTTCACTTTTCATCTTTTGAATTTATCAATTCAATTCTAAAGAACAATTCTCTTTTATCCCAATTTATTGAAAATCTCCAACTTTTGAACTAATCTCAATCCCTATTTATTAAACTAATGTTAATGTCCCTATTCTGCCTTTGTCATAATAGAATTGCCTTTTCTATTTCTATACATTTGTTAAACGTCACTCTTTGTCACTTCCATCTAACACATTCAGACAAAGAAATCTCATCTCGTTAAAGAAATAAAGGGAACAACTAAACCACACATTTAACCCAAGGCAATAGTCCTTCCTCCCAAGGGACATCAATGGGGGCAACACATTTCCCAAAATCAAATGAGGTCATCGCATTCATTTACTTGGGAAAAATCACCGGGAGCAAAGAAAGATGAAGAAAAATAACGGAGACAAAAAAGTTATTTACCCAAAGAGAACGATTTTGTTCAGTAAGCTAGCAAACACCTCAAATAGACATTTAAACAAAGAAAGAAAAAAAGCACGGAAAACATTTACTTTGCCGATGGGGAAAGTTATACAGTGGCAGGTGAAAGCAAAGAAGATCTCTAAAAATTTTGTATGTGATGATATCGAAATGTTTTGTAGAGAGAAAGAGTAGTAAGTAAATAACTCTAAGCAAATTACAATGAGTGAAAGTTAACAAAGGAACAAAGAGAATTTTATTTATTCTATACTTTCACCAAACCCAAAGACAGGCAGACAGACAAACAGACAGGTAATCAGCCGGGAGGCAAATTAAAATGGATAATGTTCCATTGTAGGAAGAACTTTGTTTTTAGTTCAATATGTGTTTGTGGGAAAGGAGAAAGGAAATGGATGAACTTATTAGTGTCATTAGCCAAAGGAAGTAGGAGCAGCTAAAGTGCCTTTGGAAATTTGAGTTAAAATGCAAATTGGGTGAATGAGGAGGATTGTAAAGTTGTAACAAAGACGTCGTAGGAGGGGATCGATTGAGCCCAAGTTTACTTAAGATACAATTTCAAACGGAATCTTAAATGGGCAACATTTACATACAGCGCCCAATTTTCTTCGATATTCCAATGCTTTCTCTTCGTCTCATAAATGTCCTAATGATCTTCCGACCGTCTCATGAATCCCGATGGCTTATTAGTCGTTACAGATAATGGATGGAGTTCTTGCACCCTGCATACAAATTTTGGCCCAAAGACTAAGCTTAGTAAACTTACATTTCATTGACAACTTGCAGGGTGAACTTTTGATATCAACCTGTCATCTTTCCCAATGTTTTATAAAAATCAAACTAGCTTATTTTGTAATGAATTGTAAATCCAGTTGTAGCAATAATCTCAAATTGCCTGGAGGGCATATTCTTTTGTGGAAAAAGCCAACTGCCTACCTGTCCAACACATTTTGTATCTGGCTCTGATCTAACGTCAAAAGAGGTTGTGGATGGATGATGTATGATTTTCAAATTGAAATGAGAGATGGATGGTTTGCTTATATTTGATTGAATGTGTTGTTATTAGGTGGTTATTACAAGTTATGACTGATAATCGAAGGGAAATAAATCTTGAAAACTACACATGTTTTGAATATTTTATGACGGTGATAATTGAAATAAAAATTAAATCAAGCTTAAGGAAAAGTTTTTTTTTCCTTTCATTGTCGGCAACTTTTACGCACAGTTTTTACACACTGCGTTTAATAAAACTATGTACAAAGTTATAAAGCATTTACAAAATTCTTTGCTGGAAGGCTAAAGCTAAACTTGGAATGGGAAAATTGAAATTCATGAAAAAAGTTTGAAGAAAAAAAACTCAAGTTAATCAAATCAATCACTTTGTACGTTTTTCTCAATCAACATCCAAAAGATACTCTGAAGGAATATTTAAGTAGGCATTTATTATTATTATGAGTATTTCCAGCTCTCAAATAAAAAATCAAAATAAATCGTAGCCCTAAAATGATTGATTGACCAACGAAGGCATCCCACAGTTTAGCGATCGCTGATCGTGTGGGACGTGAGAGAGACAAATTATCCAACATTTAATTTGCATTTTGAAATTAACTTTAACCGCTGACCCCTCATTAATATTACAAGGGGATGATGACGGAACTCAATTAGTTTCAAATTAGCTACATCTTTAAACTTTTCCATTTTTGGCTGAAACTGGTTTAATTATAAAGATTCCATCGGAAATCAATTCGTTCAGTGGGTCAAGGTAAAATTAAATAAAATTAACGTTGAAAGCAAACTCCAAATTAGGTTAGACTGTTAATTGGTTACTGAGAACAAAGTTAATGAAGCTCACCTTTAAACATGGACAAAAATAGAGAAAGATCCATTTATTGGTCCATTTGTTCGGTTGAAGGAATGGAATGTGATGTGAATGAATTTAATTTTATGTAATGTAATTGCATTTTGAGACATTGCACGTTTTCTTCTGAACTGGCAGGTTAATTAATTTGCCCAGCGAGCATCTTCCTCTTATTGTTCGCTTTGATTTCAGAGACAGCTTTTATTTTATTCCATTATTAAAATTGCAGCACGCATTTATATGCTATAAATAAATAGTACATGATGCACTTTCCGTTCAAGTTCAGATATTTTTTCTTATCTTAAATGAGTGACTGCAACGCACATCATTAATAAACTCAAGTTTCTATTTTAAAATTGGAAGTTGGCGTGGTCCAATTAGTGTCTGGGTGAATAATATCCAACGAATGCAACGATCTTGATAAGAAAAGCGTGGAAGACCAGCTTGGGAGAATTATCTCACTACCCCTGCTTCTATTATGGAAGGATGGAAATGATGAAAGTTTTGTTTACTTGTAAGAATTGGACAGATTTAACAAATTTTCTCCAAAATGCAACTAAAGAAGAATGCGGAATATCTCTCGTACAAATGGCTGTGGTATTTTCCGCAAAAATATTCATTTTATGTTTGTATTCGCAAATTCCTTAAATTCCAGGAGATACAAATAAAACCAAGTAAAATATGCATTTTCAAATAGTAAAAGTGGAACAAGGTATTTCATTTAATTTTAATTAAAATAAAAGACAACAGGCTTTTACACATTTCCAGAAATTCTTGCAAGTGATACTTTCACCTTTGAGAGCTTAAAATACATGAAATAATTTTGTATAATCTCATATAAGTAGTAATGATGCCTCTGCGTCCATCTGTTTGTTTTGCTATTGATATCTCCAAGAATCTAAATCTACAAAATCTGGCTGCTCCCATTAAGCCTTTTTATCTATAATGGTTAGTTAGTTCGTTAGTTCTATGTGACTAAGGCAAGGTAAATTTAGCCTGACTAATCCCTGATTGATGCTACAGATTCATTCGGTTGCTTTCCTATGTACCTCTGAATTGGATTGGATGAGTAATATCTCAATCAGCCAAATGGAAATGTGTAGTCAACTTGACACGGAAATCAGTCTCATTTCAACCTTTGCCCATTTAACTATTTCTGCTTAATTTTATCCTGAACAGATGTTTCTGATCCCTTCATTCTCTTTTATAATGATGGGCTCAGAAACAGAGCTAAAGCCTCAAAAAAATGTCCCAGGGAGAGGAGGACGCCATTTTATTTATTTATTTAGATTTGAAAGCCGAATGAATTAAGAGGGAGGAGATATTTCAATTTTTAAATCTTGATGACCTTTCACTTCCATTTACAATGAAATAACAAAGGATTATGTTCGGTATTTACATGCAATAAAATATTACTATGAATGCCATGTTCTCAAAGCCGGTTTAAAATTAGGGACTAGTCAAAGGACAATGCTTAATATTCATTCAATGACATATGGATAACACAATCTGTTCTGAAATATCTGAAATCTAGGGATGGTGTCAAAGAGGATTGCTCTGAATTCCGAATCAATGTACTTAACTTATTGGACGTCATTTTTTTTTATCAGTTGGTTTAGTTAGCAAAATCTGTCTAGATAGATTTACTTAATATTGTTCATGTTTGTTAAAGACTTGAAAAATTAGCTACCCTTCAAATTCAAATTAAATTTTATGCTTCACGTTCACCCTCAACTTATGTCCATCAACAACAACATACATTAAATAATATGCTGCAGTGCCATACATAAATATTATCCAACTTTTGTTTCTACTTGAAGCAGGCGAAGCGTGACATCAAACTCATGGTCCAACACCTC
>JAQIXN010001099.1:0-22682 GCA_034698145.1 Proisotoma minuta | reverse complement strand
TTTTTGGCACCAATTGCTTTTATTAGCCAACACTGATTCAAGTAGAGCATATATATATGTATAGTCTAGATAGCTCACGATGGAATGTGTTGCGGCTTTTCAAGCAAAATTGTTTCAAAGTCTGCTATTTATGGAACTTGTTACCAAATTTCCACTCTAATAACATCTCTGCTTTGGTGCTGAACAACCGCAAGCGGCAGAAGGCCTCATAAAACCACTCTCCGAGAATAATGAGTCTCCTTTTACACCCAACATTTAATCTCACATCCATGTATTTATATGTATATATGGGGTGTGAAGTTTAAAATTGCTTTCACTACTCAACTTGTCTCCATATTTCTGTCAATAAGCTACTCTATTGTAAGTGTTCACAACTCCGTCGAAAATTCCAGACATTAAATTTGGTGAGAAATATTAAGCGTCGCTTTTTTCCTGTGGCAAAAAAGTAAGTATATAGGTAGCAATGAACTTTAGCTAAAGTTACTTACTTACTCTCTGGTTCTGAATAATTGGGACTGACGAATGGGGAAAGAAAATTAAATTCTGGGGGCATTTGTCAATATCGAGAGAGGGGAATGGAGGAACTCATATTTCCTAGAAGGAGGTATCATGTTGAACCATCTGGAGAAAGATTTATTCAGGCATGTCTCATTCTACAATGCTAAATTAACTTGAAGCTATTAATAATGCAATGGACTAATGTGATGCTAATGGCACTCAATCCCTCAATTCAATTCACTCGACGAGTGCCAAGAGTTCAACTGATAAAGGGCAGCTACCAA
The DNA here is from genome assembly GCA_034698145.1 of Proisotoma minuta. Taxonomy (NCBI): domain Eukaryota; kingdom Metazoa; phylum Arthropoda; class Collembola; order Entomobryomorpha; family Isotomidae; genus Proisotoma; species Proisotoma minuta. The sequence continues at coordinate 21,900 of JAQIXN010001099.1, read as the reverse complement.
CGCTATCTCTTTCCCCCAACCACTATAAATTGGGAATTTAATAACAAGTTAACCCTAAATTATTATTAAAATCTACCGAAAAGTATTATGAAAGTGTTGTATTAATAAGCTAAATCAGTTTTGTTACGTATAAAATTTACAGTACACCGATTTTCCTTTTGGTTTGTGTAAGAGTGAGCATGGAATATATATAATTTTATATTTATTATTATTTAAGTGGCTTGTTCATGTCTACAAATAAGAATAAATGTTTTTAGAAAAAGTTTTGCTTTTTGTAGAATCGTCTTGAGATTTGAGATTGATTCGAGTCTCACATTTCCCACTTTACGATTGCTCCATATTTATGTCCTCTTTTGAGTCTGATGGAAGCTTACATTCAATCACCGTTTATACTCTACTTTGACAAGTTTAACAATCCAACTTTGACTTTCTCCGTTGGACTTTTGCTCAATGAGACGGGTCATAAATAAATACAGACAATTTAACTGCACATAATGCTAAGCTGAAACTTCCTCCAAGCAATCTGTCCAGTTCCTACTTTATTGACTATAAACTTCTACAAGAGAAAGTTGTTGAATGCACGATAACCCAAAAACTTGCTTAGTTAGGCAACTGTACATGGAAGAGGCAGAATAAAGATAACATTTGACTTTGGACGTGTAAATTTTACACGAGACCAGAAATCGCAAAACCTTTCTCCCATAAATGTCACAAAATCCTTCAGTATATATTCATTTCAGAGGGGATCCATTGCTAATTCAACAATGGAAATAGAAACACAAATAACTTGTTTTTCATAAATAACAAGATAATATTGTACACAGCGGGGGAAGCATAATATACTTAAGCACAGTAGGTTATATGCAAAGGAAAATATTTCTTGTTGGTGACGCAAACTTTCACCTAAGAAGTTGTAAATGGAGTGTGGACAAAAGTTTAAAAGTAAACAATGCTCATAAACCTTTTGGCCTATTGTATGCCCAACCAAAAGCAAATCCCTGCTGGTTATTTAAAAGAGACTGAAATTGGTTGGGCCAACGAATGCCAATTTTTCAAGAGAAAATTAGAAAAATTGATTAAAATGTGTTATTGATGTTGGAAAATTTAGGACAAATATTAATAGATTCCAATTTTTGAATAAGTATTATTCAAAAGTAGAACCCGGAACTGTGAGACGAAATGGAAGAGTTAATTAAGGACACCATAATAAAATCAATCAGCATTAGTGTTCCTTCCACAGACACAGCCAAAGTCAGCCAAAGTAGACCACACACAGCTTTTCGGATGACATGTCTTTAAAAGAGTTTACCTGTTTGTTTGTTAGTGTGGCTTTTTAGCCTGGCTTCCAAAATACGCGTGGCATGGACCAAAAATGAGATGAATAGAACTTGTAGCCAAATCGTATATACCTTGGAATGAAAAACATGTTGGCTTTGATTAGAAATTGGTATGAAAGGAACCAAAGTTTGCATGAATGGACTAAACTTATCTGCGCAAATAAAAAATTCTCAAATTCCGAGTCGCAGTCTAGAAGATGTAGGTCCGAAGTAAGATATCCACTCAAAAGAATTTAGTAAATCAAAGTTAATGCAAAAAGTGTTCATGTGATGACATCAAAACAGCAGGAGTCTGATCAATAATGGCTGCCTTCTTGGAATGAAATATGCCACAACTCGTAAATAACGACACAGAAAAAGAGAAATATGTTCTAAAAAAATGTCTAAAGAGTTCCAGCATCTTCCTATCAAATCAATATACAAAAAAGCTTTCCAAAAGATGTAAAGATCTAATTTTTTAGCAGCTCTCAGCGTATTATTGGATGGCAGAGCATGTTTAAAATGTAAACTGAGGATTTATCCACAAGAACAAAATCGAGGACGGAAATATGTCCTCGTGTTGGGTGTTAGTTGCTTTTTAGTTGTGGTTGGATGGAAGTTGGATGGGAAGCTGGAAAGATTTATTGGCCTAATGCGTCTTCACCAACTCACCCCAATAAAACACATCATCACGGTTGAATTACCTATAAAAAGAAATGGTCTCGAGAAATAAAGAAATTTGCTTTCCACTCTTCTTGAAAGTGAGAGGGAAGCAAACAAAGCCGAGAGCTCGAAATATTGAAAAATTGGCTTTTTAGTATTCACATCTCTTAGACAGATTGCCAGTTCATCATGAGCATGGAGGGCTTGAAAACATATTTTACTTTATATTCATAAAATTGGGCAAAGTATAATAAAAAGATTGACCATGCATCATCTTCTAAATTGTCCTCAGCCCAAATATTGCCAAACTCCTTCAGTTCACTTGGACTGCTAAAGAAGAAGGGGAAAAAGTGAATGAAGTCAAGTGGAAGCTCATTTCCTCAATAATTTTTTAGATTTATTTGAAAGCTTTATTTCTTCATATGGAATGATTATGTCCAAACTTTTGAAAATGGCTTTTTCCAATTGATTTCTCCGACACTGTTGTGGGACAGGCCACTATTTAAAACAGACGGTGAAGTTTTTTTGGTGAATGAATGAATGAGTGTGGGGACAATATTTCAAAAAGTTGGTTGAGAAGAGGCTTGTTGACTGTGTCTACCTATAAAATATATTTTATACGTTGTTTGGAAAGCAGAGTGAATTTACCGAGCAACATTTATTCATCCCTGAAACACAATCTGCACAAGTAACGGGTCCGTTGGGACTTGCTAAAAGACTCTTTAGCAATTGACTCTCTGTCGCATAAGTTGTTGGTGCGTCTCGTTTATTGAGTTGGACCTTTTGGGAGCCATGTTTCAATAACATTCAAAAAGTAAGTTTGTTGGTGGTGTCAGGTTTTTGGGAAACAAATATTTGGGGATTGGGCTTGTTGAAAGGAATGAAGGACAAACTTTTGCTCAATCAGCAGTTGCTCAAGATTTCAAACACTTTCTCCAAGTGTACTCTTTCGAATGACTGCGTCTCAACTGTAAATGAACCCAGACATTTTAAATCCGCTTATTGTACTGACGCAAAATTGCACTATCTCGTCTGGTACCTTGAACTCCGAAGGAATAAATAGGACGGAAAATGACACAAATGATATAATATGGGGGCGGTATGCTTTATATGTTCTTGAAATGTATTTTTATCAGTGATGACGATAGAAGAAAGTGAGAAGACGGTGTCAATTAGATGATGACTTATTTAATGATAAGTTTTAGTCTTGGTCTTGTCACTTCTCGGATCCATTTCTTAAAACTTGAACCAAAAAAAAAGAAGAGACTGAGGCAGAATTTTTCCCAAAGTTCATCGTACTTATTAAGTCGGAGTTGATTTTCCACTTTGTTCTCTGTCTTTCTTCATTACGTCCATTCAATCAGCGTTGATTTTTGTGCAGATTTCACAGCTCCAATTCTCCTCTGAAAAATGAGTTTGAGGAAAGTGAAAGAGCACAAAGGACGTGGCTTCACAGTCAGTTATATAATGTAAAAGTATACGTATTGTCAATTGTATTAGTATGGCCTCTCTTCCTTCCTACGTGCGTCCGTTTCGCTCCAGATAACACGCCATCATAATATTAGTCACTTGTCTTGTGTTTAAAATACGCGTCTTGTCATAGGCCATGAGCAGAAAAAGAACAAAGCCTCACAAACATATTGGATAATTTAAAGAAAGAAAATTACATTTTTAGCCTGACTTTGCGCAAGAAAAATTGCGTCATAATCCTTCCCCTCTAGCCGTAAATAGAGAAAGACCTTTACCCATCCAAGATTTTTTTCATGAGTTAGGTCCAGGATTTAATATTTAATATCAGCCGTCCAATTTGCTCACGGACACTTGAAATTTGTTCCGCAACAAGGAATGAAATAGAAGATGACAACATAAAACTCCTCTGTCACAATTTATTTAATGTTCTAAATGGCCCGATAATGTCCAGTATGTCCACCAACAATTTGTTTCTTTTCTAAAAGATGAAACAAAAGCAGATTTTTCGAAAAAAAATATCAAGTAGTTTCTTTTTCCTAAAGAAAGAAATCTCATTACTGTTTTTACCAGGTGTATAATCATACCGCAATAAGAATTCAATTACGCAATTGTCCATAATGACAAACGTGCCATAATGATTTATTATAATAGCTTTCTTTCATGTGCAATTTCAAAGCCGATTGTTGTCTTTAATATTGTGCCAAAGACGTCCCTTTGCTCAAATCCCATCAGCACTCAAGAATTTATCACAATGGGGGAAAGACATAAGAAAGCTTTCTCTTCAACAGAAGAAGCAAAATGGACTTCATCAATAATTCCCAATCTGTAAAATGCCATTTGTATTATAAAACTTTCTCTTTGTGTGTTTTATTTGTTCTGATCTCAAATGCACCATTAATTATTAACCAGAACCCAGCCTCTTTTAAATTCTCAAGTAAGAATTTTGTGGCTTAAAGCTCTGACTGGTACGTTCCTTTGTAAGAAGTGTCTATCCAGTTTTCTGAAAAGCTCCTAATTCTGGCTCTTGAGATTCGGAAAGTAATTTTAGCATTCCGTTTCAAATCTCACTCTCCAGTTATTGGGATTAGAGAAACGCGTAGACTTAGCCAGATAGAATGATGGGGCAATGAACGGATAACTCGCTGGATATTGAATTCCATTTCAAACAGTTGCAGAATTGTCTGATCAGTTTGCCATCACTCAAGAAGAGGCCCAAAAAGTAGTTTAACTGTATAGAATAATTTGCAAACACCACACGACATGAGAAGCTTTGTGGGAATGGGCATTTACTAGGAATTGTCAGATTATAATTTTATCCGAATTGTAACGAGTGAAATTCTGAATGAATGACACTAAATCGTTTTCACTTCAGCATTTGAAAGATAAAATCAGCGGATTGTGTTATTGCGGACATGATGTAACTCACATTAGAAGTAAACCGCATTGACGATAAAATTCCGTCATTCGTTCCTCTCGAACTCAAATGCGAGTCGTCGTAGCATAACTGCAATATCTCTTCAAGAAAATTGCTCATGTGGAAATGTTTCACTATCAATTTAACTCTTTTTTATGTGTACAGGAAAATAACATTTTTCAGACGATAATTGCAGTTGACAAACTCAAATAACATGATTGACGAAAGCCTTGTTACAATTTTGCCATTTATTATAAAAGTGGTCAAATTTGTTAAATTCTAAAGTGGATAGAGGAAACATTTCTTTTATTTAAAAAGTTGGGAGAAGTGAGCATGAAATTAGTTGGTCATTCAAAGCAGAGTCAGGTCAATTTCATTGTCATAAATAAAATGTTTCCGGAAAGGACACGATTACAAGAGACGTAAATTTCCCCAAGACATGGATGGGTTATGTTGCAAGGGTGGACTTTCAAAGATATAATAAACCCAACTGCGTACTCACAAAGAGAAAGCATAACTATTGGGTATTGAAAAAGAGGCAAATTGAGACAGACATGGAAAATCCCTTTTCTTGGACTTATCTTTTTGTCTACTAGAAATACAAAGACGAGTTGGGATTTTCTCGTCTTTTTCCATCCTTCTACTGTAGTTTTATATATGTATCTTCAGAGGAAGGCTTAAGAATGCAGAAATGGGTTATACAATTTTACTTGAGGCAGGCTGCGGATTATTTCCTCTCTGCTTTTGTTCTTTACGGCATTAAACGATATAACAATTTACGGCTTAAAAAGACTCAAAGATGAATTAATCACTTGGATAATTCAAAGAAACAAAGAAATACACTTCTCCTTGCGAAACTTTTGCGTAGTGTACAACACGTTTTTCAGAAACAAAGGCGGCTTGGTAATTCCATTTTAGAAGGAAATGAATGATGAATGAACTTTGTAAATTAGTGGAAACTAAACAAAATATCATTACCCATAAAATCAAATGCAAACAAAGTTTAAATTGGAGAAACTAATGGAAAGCATTTCATTGGAATTCATCAACAATCAAGCCACTTGACAGATCCAAAATCCCAATTTCAATTCAGAGAACTCTGAATTGTCAATATTAAATTCCCAGGTTTTACATATAATCACAATATCGGATGCCTGAGTAAACAGAACGTGTAATTTATATAGCTTCTAAAATGACGTGTGCGAATTACGCAAGGACACAAAATTAAACTTGAAAATGTTCTTTTATTTGCCCTTGGCCTTACAAAATTACATAGAATTTCAACTATATTCAATTCAGCGAAACAATTACATATAAAATCTGAGAAATGAGCTTCAACCTTAGTTATATAATATTAGTGGTCACTTTTTATGTCAAAATTAAAGAAATTTTGAACGGGGTTAAAGTGAAAGCCACAAGAAATCGGTAGCATATTTTAAATTATTCACCTTGGAACATTAAATTGCTTCTTTTGAAATGACTTTGAAACTTCCATTTCTTCCAAGGTACTTATAGGTGTACCTCTATATTATCATGAAACCCACAAAAGGTTAAAAACGTGACCGAATTTCACAAAAATGGTTTGTGGTTTAACGCAATTGCATCCATAAAAGGTGATGGGTTTGGAGGCTTGAAAACCACACAATTTTTGTAATGCTTTATCCTGACAAGTTGAAGGAAGTAGAACAAGGTAAGTGAGACATGGAGTGAAATTAGACAAAACTTTTCGTCGGGTTATTGAAAGTTTGGAATTAAATTGAAATTGCCCCAATCATACAATCCGGATATCCCCGTAATTGCCTAATTTTAAGTTACATCAACTTTCACAGTCTGTGAAGGCTTAAACAAGTTGTTGAGTTTGGTATTCAGACACTTGTAACTCAATTTTCAATTCTGCCTGAATGAATGACATTGGGATGCAAGCAAGACTTGAATAGGGAATAATTCTGCTAATAATCATTTGTTCAAAGTTTTAGAACGCTAATAATAGTCTATTAAATATTATAGCTGTGTTATATATCCAACGATATTTCCAAAAGTTTACTTTTATACTTTGATGGTTACAAAAGATGTCCCACAAAACAAGGCTGTAGATATTAGACAAAGCAACTGAGTCATTGTTGGGCCATAATCTATGTGTAAAATCTATATTGCTTTGTCATAACGTGAAATTACAGAATGTATTTTATACTATCGACATAAAATTAGTTTTTCTTAACCAACTTTCTCCAAGTATTTTCCACTTACCTTTCTTCCTTCTCCATTTAGCAAATGTGCTTCTTACTCAGATTGTGTATCTCGGAATAGATCTAAATTACTGTTTCCTACAACTAACGTAATTGCAAACGACAGTTTGGAGAAAGCAGCCATTACAGGGCTATATCGAATAAAAAAAGAAGTAAGTAGTTTGGTTGCAGCAGTGAAAAATCTTAAATAGAGCATGACCAGTTCAATACAAGCCTCTTTTCTAATAAATGTATGTGACGATCAATTTGAGAAAGTTTCTCATCTCACTAATATAATATTCGGTATCGTGGTTTAAGGGAAATGTTTTCTATGTTTGGAAAAAAGGAGATCACGTTTCTCCGTTGTCGCGTCCGTTTTCACAGCGATATCAGTGACAACAAAAACGCCTTGTATCAAATCAATTCCCGGAATCTTCCCTTTTATTGTGACGCGATGGAGCGTTTGGTTTGTGAACTTTATTCTTGATGCTCATTCACTCGATTCAGTGGTAAATCAGGTTTTATGCTCTGATCCAACGAGGATGAACTACACTTGATGGAACACTTGATGTACTTGATGGAAAACATGATTAATGGCTCTTCCTTATTTCCTAATTTTCTTCTCCTTCGCCCAATCCCTCCCGGATTTAAAAAAAGGTTAAGACGCAAAGAATAAATAGTTAAGATTGTGTAATTGATAAATTATATTTTGAAAATAGTGCAATTTCGCTTGTTTTTCTTTTAGCAAAATTAAACTGTGTAAAACTACAATAGCCAGACTAGCTTATGAACATAAGATTTAAGAATTTTATGCAACTTACAAAAAATAGGTTGGCTATACGGAAATATGATTGAGTTTGGCATCTTTACAAAACAACGTTTGGCTTGTTTCACTTCTAAACAAGTGTTCCATTTCAGTTTGAATGCTCATTCATAACGAACAGCGGTTTTGCAGACGAAATGAACATTTTGCATTTGCTGACTGAACAAATGAAACCAATAAAGAATTTCCTGAGTCATTTTCTTTGGGGTTTGGCAGCGGTAGTTAAAACAAATTCGGTTTGTTTGAGTGCATGAGAAAATCTTGCTAACTAATTGAGTTAATGGCCTGAATTGTTTCCGCTCGTTTGGAAATTAATAGTTTTGGACATCCTATGAATGAGGTAGCAGTTCCTGTAATTATCCATCTTTATACAGTTTATAGGGTCATTTACTCTGCGACACATTTATGTATGTTCAATTGGCAAACACGCACTTTCCGTGCATAAAAGAACAGGCAAAAGCACACGAATTTTATATATATTTTGTATAAGACACAATTTCTAATAAATATTTTTTACGCTCCGTCAACTTTTCCAGTTTGAAAAGGCTTAAACAAGATGACTTTGGTAGTATTAAATACATTTTAAGGAGCTGATTCAGTGTATAGAAATTTAACAAAAGAATTCAAAAATCCTTGGCGTTTGTCATTTGTGAAAAACATGCTTTCACTTTTGAGTCTTGTTTACTACTTTGACTAAAATATTAAAAGAAAAACTTTACGCTTATTTCCTTTCATCCATGTTAAAGAAACTATGTAGATTGGATTTTGAGGTTTAGTTTTCATAAAACTTTCACTCCGCAAAACATTATTAAATGTATCAAAGTGGAGGGTGAGTCATAAATACAGGTGAGGTTACCACCATTGTATGGCATAAAAACCGTAACTCTGTAATGATAAAAAGTTAGCTTACAAATTATGGACAACGAATTTTAATGCACAGATAAAGTGCTAAATGAAATCAAACTGCCACATTACGTCAAGTTCAATTAGCTCTAGGCTCTATTTTATAATGGGTCTAAAAATAAAATAATTTATGTAACATTATCACCTGAGGCAGGGAAACTGCAAAAGGTGTAGTAGTTTGTGAGAAGTTGATGAAACGGTGAAAGTAATTTAAAGAGCTGCTGAGGATGTGTGTCATTAAACAAAGCTTACGGAATAATGGGTTTTACAAATATTCCTTTCAACCTTTTCCCAGTCATTTTAATCAGAAGAAATTCATTCCTTTTATTGCATCTCCTTGAAATAAAACGCCATCCGCAAATACTAGTTCTCATTGCATGCACTCAGGAGAATGAAGGACAAATTTGTATCCCGGAAAAGATAGAAGGGACATTATCCTTATTTCTTTACTATTTCTCAAAGAAAGAACGAGTTGACGCAAATTATTCAATACAGTTGCTCATTATCGTTAAATCTGCAACAACCAGTTACTTATTTCTTCCTCATATCGTATTTCACACAAAGTGAAACAACTGCAACATTCTCAAAGTTCCTTTCTCTCGTGGCCCTTCACTCAACATGTTTGCGTTGACTTTTTATTACAAGCCTGCATAAGTTGTGTCGTGTTGTGAATAATTTTCATAAAGATTGCAATCATTATGAGCCATCAAAATTCTTCAACTTCCAATTTTGCTGCAAGATAAGAGAATAAAACTGCAGCTTTGCAACTACTCTCTAAAAAGTTCTCTGTCCCTTCCAGCCTTCCCAAAAATATTATTATTATACTAACCATGAAGGCATGCGGAAGTCTCAAAGATTTATTTAGTTTCGTGTTACTTTGGGTTTATTTTGAAGTATTTAATTCACAAGCATTAAGAAAGGGATAATTTACGGCCTTTTGTTCATCCGACACTCGACATTGAGGGTAAAGGATATCCAGTTGCATCTGCAAAAGACAAATGAAGGAAATAACTCCTTCATTTCTGCATCTCATTTGGTCTTGCACAATTTTGGAGTTCATTAAATTATTTATGTTTAGTGTTCATTCTCGATTCTGGTATCATGTCCTAATGTGGACTCAATGGAAGGGAGACAAATGGACAAAAAATTGAATTCATTTTTTTATATGTTCAGAGTTCTTCATTTATAAAATCTCTTCTATGTTTTTTTTTAAATGTCATACATATCTGTTTAAAAAACGGTTCGTTAGCTTTGATATATAAATAATCTGATATGGTATTGAATTTGGTTAATTCATAGGGATATGGAGGCCTAAAAATATGCTACATGTCTCGTTATCTGATTTGTTGCCACCAATCATCTTCACTGTTTATGACAATCTACACTGTATCTGTCTTTGTCGCCTTTTTTCCGTTTTGACATTTGAGCGATAATGAAATGACTGCTTATCATCTTTATTTATTACTTTGGTTGTTGTGTCCAACACTGTGACAATCAATTCCTTACACAGAGTGACAACTGCATCACATACATATTTATGTATATGGACACCCTTTTGTAATTGTGATTCAAAAAGACAATTTGATATAAATGTGTAACATTTCATTCCGTTATCTTGCTTGTATGAGTAACCTATGATTTATTTATATTATGCAGGTAACGAAGAGGAATGAGGATGCAGTGATGTAGGATACCCTGAGGAATTTTATTTTTGTATCGGATAAGGGTGAGAGGGTACAATTAGATGTGTGTTTCGTGTCTTCTGCCAATCACGACCACAGCTATTCATCTTCCTGACATGACACACTGGTCATTACCATATAACACAGTTTGTTTTTGCTTAGATATACGCACTGATAAAATGCACATACGCCTACAATTAAACGTAAGACATGTAATTAATGACAAAATGCAATAAAACCTGCTTGTCTCTTCTTTTTGTCTTGAAGGAATTTCTCTTGCGCAGTGTGATGAAAAATGTAGTTTTTTGTGACCAAAATGGATTAACATAATCGTAATCGTATTTTGTACTTTCAGGGTTTAAAATTTTGTCTAAATCAACAATTAGTTGTATAAAGAACAATAAAACGTTTTATATGAAGCAGTCAGTTACCTTTGAGTTTAATTCCATGTATTGTATAGGTACATGAGCCAAAATGAGAATAAACGTTGCTAATAAAATTAGGGATGACAGACAGGTGCACAAACGTTTAGTCCTTCCATTCACCACTTCTTAATCAGCTCTATTCTCTAATTTATCATTGGAGTCTCTTCATTAAGATGCTAAAGTAAAGTCTTTGTTCCTGCTCCCCATTTAATTGATGAGCTTCGCTTTGTGATTACAAAGAATAAGAGGCTAGCCAAAAAATCACAATTTATTATCATGCAAATTAAAATGATAGTGACTGTAATGCTCTTAGAGCTCTATAACTTTTTATACTTCAGATTGTGCATGTGCGGAAAACCCTTTGTGCCTGGAATGTTAAGAAGTTTGAAAGAATATACGAAGAGGCTTCTTAAGTTAGTTGGAAATAAAAGTTTAGAAGCTTTTCCCAGTTTTATACTTAATGTAGGTTTACCTTAATAGGAAAATTTTGTGTAGTTTATCGACTTAAAAAATCAATAGAATATGTTATGTCCAATTTCCGGGTTAATCACTCATTCGTAACTAATTTTATAATTTTGCCTTCACTAATACTTTGCAATCTTTATTATGAAACTCTAAAATAGAACACTAAATACGAGACCACAAATTGATACCTTGATATTTTGCAAATATATAAATAAGCTGTAGTGTTTAGATATATATAAGCTTTCCCTAATCTGATTAAGTTTTTTACTCGCAATTATTTGACCTTTCCAAAGCCATAAACTAAAGGAAATTGAAAATTTAATAACATTTTGATCTCTTATATCTCTACAGAAAAATTGTAGCAAGTCCCGATATTTAATCTAAAATTATTGGCCTCTCATGTCGTGACTTTGTAAGCTAACCAAAACTTTCAGAGCTTAAGGCTCATCTAAAACTGCATGGCAGTTATGAATTTGTAGCTAGTATTTATGTACAAGTATATAAATGCACCCGAGAAGAAACGTGATGAAGATTTCAAACACTTTTATTATATTGCCTATGCGTGTGTGCAAAGGGAAAATATATTTTCCATTCGAATGCAAGTCAAATAAATCCGTCTGGGAGTGAGACATCTTGATCTGAGCTTGCACTATAAAATGTAACCAAAGATCTCATTACGGAGCAACTTTGACATTTCTCCACATCACTCTTTCTCGCACAACATCTTTCTCTCATCGCTCAAAACAAGTTCCCAATGCCCTCAATAAAACCAACAAGATAAAACAAAAGTCAAGAGAGAGTTGTACTTTGCCCTTCCCCTTAACAATGAGGACTTTCAACAATACATAATCCGGATTATTTCAAGATTTAAGAGAATTGGAGTGAATTGTTTTGTTGAGTCCCCAATCTCTGAAACTCTGAACTGGCTGCCAACTTTGCGATAAGTTTCCAATTGTGGTCCAATTGACAGAGATGCACAAATATTTTCACCCACGCTTATTATCCCAAAGCTCTTCCAGTAATCTTTGACTCTGAGCGGATCTATTTAGTTTTTATATATCCTTTGCAGATGTTCCCTCATTTATCACCAAATTAATGTTTGGAACTTGACAGTTTAATAACTATGAAGTATATATTAACTAAAGTGCAAAGACTTTGACCCTAAATACTTCTTTTCGCAAATCCAGAATGAATTAATAATCTAGATAAGCTCTTATTTATATTTACAAATGAGTTTATTAAGCTAGAAATGAGAAATGGTCCCTTTGCTTGTTAAGTGTAATTGGACTTGTGGCGTTGAAAATTATGGCGACATATTATAGAGTGCCAATTTAAGCCAACATTCGCATGAAACCACCTTTTCACTTGTTCCCTTTTAACCGGTTCCAAATAAATTGATCTGTCAGATTGAAGCATGCATTTTATGATGCAATTTTGCAAAAGTTCGTATTCTCAATAAATCCTGTATAGAGATAGATTGTTTAATTTAATTTTATATTAATTTAGTTGCAATTATTTGTCATTTCAATTTTAATATCCACCAATTTCATTTCACAAATACAATAACCCAATGGCCAAGAGGTTTTATTCAGTGAATAAATTAATTGGTGAACAATGAACTCCACTCTCAATTTTGTTGCTGCATGGGTTAGAATTTTCCTTGAATTTATTTGCATATCATCAAAAGTGTAATTCGAGTAACGACGCTGGAAATTGCATTGTGTGGAGTGTGTAAACAAAAGAAGGGACGACTTAATTGGTATTATGTTATGGACCAGCAACTTGGGCTGTTGGTGGTGGTTGTAAACGTCTTAAAAGCTGAGCTTTATTGGGATATCCGCTAAAAGAGCATGTAGTATCATATACAGAGTTTGTCCATGCTAAAATAGGATACACAAAAACCCTCGAGATTATTTTCATGAATTCAGAAACAGAGCACAACTTTCCTTGTCCTCAGATATTTCTACATACAAGGAAGTGGCTGCATGAAGAGAGGAATCTTTGGAAAGTCTGTATATCGATTACTGATATTTGAGAATAAGCAGCATTCATGTATGTATATAGTAATAATAAAAAAGAGCCAGATGGAACAGTTGCATTTTGATGTTTATTTCGGAAACGTGAAAATGTTGCAGTAATGACATGTCATTGTTGAGTTAACTCGTCAAATGGATTTACACGATCAGAAATTGAATTCAATGTTGACCAAAAGTTTAAACGTGTTTTCGGACTTTGTGTCTCCCTTCTAAACTTTGTGAACAATGGGAGAAAAACCTCGGGACTTTGTTGCTGTTCTTTCTCCAGAGAAATTTTATTTACTCAGTCTCTTTGCACAAGGCTAAGCGTGAAACATAAGCTGCAACAACTTCTTGACCGGAATTCCTAATCAGACTGAAATGGGAGGATTCCAGCAGAGGATAAATCAAACCTCTTCTTTTCTACAAACTGCGTCCAACTAAACTAAATCGAGGATGATCCAGTGTGAATCTGGTGTTTTCATACTTATAGTTTTTTTTATCTTTGTCCAAATCTTTCTCGTTATAGACACTTTGTGTTTATACGTGACTAACTCGTATAAATGTCACTCATTACTCTCAGCCACGCCTCCTCGTTCACAAAAGACATAAAACATTTTCAGACAAATGCAAAATAATTTATTGTATGCTAGTAGCTATACCAAATGAGCGTTTGTGCAGATTGACGTAACAAGCAAGCGAGACATATTCTACGGACATAAAAATGTTGAAGTTGTGAGTCCCAAGAATTTAGAATGATGAAGTAGTTTGGGAAATAAGAAATGGCTGATTTGTCACTATTCTATGATCGTCTATGACCCGAGAGAGTTGGGATAAAAATAATGATGGTTTTATTGCTTTTCCGGCTTTTGCATTTGTAAATATTTACATTTTGTGCGTTTTCTCTTCGAAACGCAACTCAAATCTGAAATTGGACGAGATATGTAGTTGTAAATAAATGTGATGAAAGTTGGAGATGCGATTAAGTTTCTCAAATGGGGGCAATACAAGCTCATTTTTCTTCATGTTGGACATGCAAAGTAAACAATTTGAACTTAGAACAACTCTTTCACTGACTTATTGGCTCATTCTGGGAATGATTAAAGGAATGAAACATATTTTGTTTCTAAAATCAAACGAAAAGTTGTTTATATTTGTACACAATTCAATCAAGTTTTAAAATTATTTTCTTATGGTATGCATACATTTTCGAGACATTATTTAGCATGCAATATGTATTCGATATTAATGAGATCAATAGAATAACATGGAGAAAGTGGAAATTATTATTGTTTTCCTTTACAGAAGATGGCTGGGAGAGAAACAAGTTGAACCGGAAGTCTCATCTTAGAAACAACGCAGTGGCTTGTCTCTTTTGATTGGATTAAAATAGTCCTTGAAGCCGTAATTCAATTTCTCAACATACACGACACACTTCCTTTATACATTTGTCTCAAACGAGGGATGAAAGGAGTGGAACTAACGTTTCTATTTTGTCTGGAAAAAACAAACAGACGAAATTAACAGAATCTGACTGATTCAATTAAACTTGCTGCTTCCGTTAAGGAAGTAACTTGAACTGGAAGTTGAATAAACAGTATGTAGTTTATTAATATAACTCGGGATTAATTTTTATTACGACTTTTCTGTAGAATTTTGATATTTATTTATATGAAGAATTTTGTAGGTCAACAGGCCAAATCTTCAAGTGTAGATAAAAAGAACGTTTGAAGCTAAGATTTCTGTTTTTATTCTTTTATTTGTAAAGTTGGAGGGAGATTTTAGTGGATCTCATAAAATCCAATATTAATGTTTCAAAAACCGCATTCCCATGTTTTATAGTTTTATGGTTGGGCGAGGAAAAATTTGTTTGTATCCGCTGCATGGAGTGAAAGTGGGAAAAGCACAGCTTGACTTGGTCACATTAAATTAGATTACAAAGAACTAGTGCAAATGGCGAGCATGGGATGATTACGACATTTCTAGCTCAAGAATTCAATTTGGTCCTCTTATACGTATAGCGTGGGAGTTTAATTGCATGTAAGCAATAAATATAAATAGTAATCGCACTACTAGTCCAATCTAATAAAATGGCACCATATATACGAGTGTGACTTTCACTCTCCAAGTTCTCTAATTCCCCAGAAATTATCCCAGTTGATGTTGATTCTTCTTTAATTACTTGTTGTTTGAGAATTGAGACATATACACAGACAGGGGAAATGTTCAAAGTTTTCTGGGCACGTTGCCGAATGCAACCTGCTGTGCAAATATTTTATATATGTTGCAAAGCGTCTCTCAAAAAAAGCGTGTGAGCTTACTAAAAAAGAAATGGTGTGAAAAAGTAGCGTATTACGTACTTCGAAGTAGTAGAAAGGGTTGATTTTTCCGGAGGTTGATGTTCCGTTGGTTGAATTTGTGCAGCTTTCATTCCCCATGCAAAGTCCCTCTATCAAGTCCCCAAGCCCCCCAAATTCCAAAGTAGTTGCGTTGTTGTTCATTTTTAATATGATATTTTCCAAACAATTTCCAAAAAATCAGATTTTCAAAAAGATTCCAAAATTTCTCTCATCATCCCTGTTATCAGTTGATTAAACTTGTATTTGTCTCAATTGGATAACTTTTCTTGTGTTGATTTAGATTGGATTTCTGACAAATCTGTAAGTTCAATGAGCTCAATATCAGTCAAAGTTTATTTGTGGTTGGGCTAGGTTTTACTAGGTTTTCAAAAAAAAACTTTGGTTTGGTATGATATTATTATTTTGGTGGTGGTTTGTCGGAGGGTTGAATGAAATCTGAGCTGAAAATGCAATTTTTTTGGCAATGACTCAACTTTCCGCTAGTTCCTCTGGTCAGTTTGCTCTTTGATGAATGGTTTCGATTTACAAGGAAAGAATTTGCCCCAACAAAAAGTCAGGGTTCACTTTCATTAAGCCTTAAATCTGCCAAAAATGTTGAATGTTGCCAAAGGATAAAGTTTTCCTTTGGTTCAGGATAAATAAACTTCAATAAGTTCCTTGTCGAGGCTAAATTATGCTAACTTTTGCACAAGATTGCTCCGAATGTTACCAGCTAATTCAGTTTGTCTCTCCTAAAACTGCCCCCATCTTTCTCCCCAAAATCAGCCAGATTTTTGCACATCAGCCTAAATCCAAGTCTCTTTTGATCAAAGTTTCCATTACTCTCACTCAGGATGAGGAGTGAAGGGAAATTAGTCTTACGTAAGAGAGAGACGTGCAAGAAGGGCTGCTCTCTTAATTACGGGCCAACGTCTGTATTTGACTTTCCCTTTCCTCATAAAATAAACAGCAAAGTTGACGAAGGAGACAGAAGAAGAGATATTTGATTTGTATTTATATTCCATATCTGCATGATGCTTAGCAGAACTCTCTGCTTTTGATGTCTCAAGAACTGCTCAACTCAATAATGTTTATTTCATAATGCTAGAAGTATGTATGTATTTTTTTTTGCCAGCATATGCCTGTTTAATTAGCTGCTTTTTGTGTTTTTCTTTCTCTCTCTTCAATTAATGTTCTCTGACAAAATTAAATAAATATAGAAACTGTAGCATGTATGTATTTTTGAGAGAAAGTAAATATAATGAAAGTGTATCAGGTTGCCCCCGAGGCCATATGTATTTTGCTTTCAGTATAATGACTTATTTAGTTTGCCGAGAAAAGTTTATAATTGGGGTTTTTATTGACATTGGGGAGTTAATTAATTATGTTTGACTGTTTTGGGAGACTATAAGAAGTTAGATTGATATGATGAAGCTTGTGCTTACCGAAACTCCTTTACTTTGTTGTCATTAGAGTAAAGTGCCAAGTAATTCTCCACTTAATTCAGATCTCGGTTGAGATTGACTTGTTTTGGCAAACGAATGCTGACTCAACTCCTTTCCCTTCTTCAGATAAAGATTAGAGATTAACTGAAGGATTTGGAGTGATTGTTGATGTGAGATAAGTCCTTGTTTTTTTCTCCACCCCCAAACTCTCCCTACTTTTGCAAATGGATATTGACAATTAGGTGGACAAAGTTTATTTATCTATTATTACTTGTTGGAGAAAGCTAATAAATCCACTTGAGGGAAGTAATGAAAACGCCTACAAAGATTCAGGTCAACAGGTAGTTAGTTATTCATACGCAGAAATCCTTCCAAATCTCAATAACTCTAATCCTTCCCAATTAATAGTTGAAAGTTTTTTATTTTATTTTTGGAAATCCTAATCACTGAACTTAAATTGGAAATTTGTTTGTTCACTTTAAACCCACACAAAAAGAGATAATTTATATACGTTTCAATAAACGAGCTCACGTTGACTTGTTTGTATAATTTGCACAAATTACTCAACCCAAAAATAGAATTTCAGGTACAATACTAATGTATCAGGTAATATTTTTCTGGAAGGTACGAGAATGATATTCAGAGGGGAAATTGAGACGGGAATTTGAGACAAAGTTGAGAAGGATTTTCTAGTGGTGCTTAACAAAGGATTGCCCGAAAGAGACTGAGCCAAAGTGAGAAATTTCCTTCTCCGCGTTCCCATCCAAAACAACGTCTCAACTCTTATGCTAAAGACAGTAAAGACGAGGCTGCATAATTTTCGATTTACAGAGTGACCATTTCCATTAATTTGAAACATTTACAAATAAGGAATATTTGCATTCACAATTGTTACAATGCATTCAATGCAAATATGTCAGAAACAGACATGAAGGCCGTGAAGTAGTCAAATGAATTACAAAGGATCTCTGTCAGCCAATTTTCACGCAAAATGGAACATTAAAAGGAAAATAAGCAGGATTGCCTAATGACGTGTAACAATCTACTTGTTATATGTACTATTTTATATTTGATTGTTTTAGAATTCAGGAGGCAATGTGAGACTTTGCAAACTACATTGGTTTTCCATTAACCTATTTTATCTGTTTCTGTTTTGATCAATTCCTTTTCAAGAGCAGGTTAACTTTCATGCCAAATTACTCATGATATTGCCAATTAATTATTTCTTACTAACCTCCAAAAATGGATTATCGGTAGATTTGGCCCAGTTATAAATACTTTACTTTTGAGAGTTTAATGTATGGAAATCTTTTTATACTTGCTACAAAAACATACACTCTATATGTTTTTCATTTAATTGAGATAAAAATGTCCTAAATTGGTATTATAATTTTCAGGTGTTTGTTTGCATAATTTAATAACTTAAGTTGCGCGTGTGGCGTGCAAGTTCTTTAACAATAAGTAACTTGAGACACGGGCAATGCATTGAATTCCCAAGAAAGTGATGGAAATGTGCAAATGTGAGCTTCTTAAGAATGTATTTATGGCATAAATTAGCTTAGTTTAATAAGACCAAGAAAATTTATTCCTCCACGTTGATATTATAATGAACTTTAAGGTCGAGCCCATTCCAGGTAAACAGCTTGTTGTTGGCACCGTGTCCTAATTTTATCAAGCTAAAAATCGCATGAACTCTGTAACTCATAAAATAATTTAAATAAATCAATTCTGTTGCATGATAAAGAGATGATTTATAATATGGAAAAGAAAAGGCGTTTTGAAATGAATGCAATTTTCACTTGACTAATCCACCTCTTGTGTTTGCTACACATTTGACCATTACATTTCGCCTTTCAAACATCAAAAGAAATATTTTCTAATGAGTTCTAAATTGTATTAAATCCTGATTATACTATATGTATGATCTACCATAAATCCCTAGGTATAAACAATATTGCTACATAGTTCTCAATCCTATCCACAACTTTCACCGTGACGTGCGAGAGCACATACTTCCCATTGTTTGGGATGAATGCAAGCCACAACTTGTTTTATTCTAATTTGTGATTCCAAAACATGTAAATAGATTTAGTATGTGAAGGGCAACTCAAAGGATACTGCCGAAGAGAAGGGAACCCTGACCATCAAAATGTTTTGGCCACGTTCCTACAAACAAACAACTTTTGAACTTCCAATCCAAAATCAGATTCCATCTCAAATAATCAAAAGAAAATAGAGAAATGCGAGATTTTAAAACGGTCTAATAGTAATGAAAAACGCATAATGGATCAATGAAGAATCAATTTCGAAAGAACGTTTACTTTCACGGTTTAGGATATAAATGTTTAGTTTCAATTTTGCTGAGAAAGGGCTCGTATAGTTTACGTTTCTAAAATTACGCTCAATTGGATGGAAATTAAGTTTACTTTCTTTCACACGCTGTGTACATAATGTCAAAGTCACAAAAGTAGAAACGACAGGCCTCGTGGTTTAGTAATTTGCTTTAACAAGAAACGCTCTATACTTATGTTGGATATGCACTTTCGCCTACTGTGTAGGAGTGAGTGAGAAGAATTTTTTATTGTTACAAACGATCAAGCTTGTCCGACTTTGGCACGTGGATAATCTATGTTGCTTAAATTGGCAAGTTTCTATTGATTGAGGGATGATAAAAGAATGCTCATAATACAAAGCACAAACAAAAGAAAGTGTATCGCTGAACTAGAGGGATAGATTTTGGGGTATTTTATTTGGTCCAAGTCCCTTATTTTCCGGTACACACGATTTATCCAACCTTTCTCCCAATGACGGACTTTGTTTTTTGAAATCCAATGTCGCAGTTACTTATTGTTAGCCATCTTTTCTTGTTTTTTGTTTACTTCTTCTCTATATTGCTTTTGTACTTTTTAATAAGGTCCTGAGTCAGTGGAGTAAACTGAATGAGTCTGTAAACAAGAGAGAACAAAGTGCTTCAGTTTTTTTTGTTTTCGGCAGAAAATTATCAAATATACTAATGATCTGTATGCATTTTAAACTGTTTCTTTGTATGTATGTATGTTGAATAAGAAACTACTTTGTAGAGATGTAAGTAATATGTACATTTAGTTTAGAGCACGTGTAAAGTCAAAGTTATATGTTTTTGGATTAAACTACAAAGATATCGTTACAAATAAATCCAGACACGGGCACGCGTGTTACAAATTTTTTACGATTGATCAACGATGCAACCAACTTGAATCAGATATGTTTAATATGCTCTATTCTATTTGTGTCCCTAAAACATATTTGAAAATTCGATTTAAATTTTAAATGTTTGTTAAAGAGATAATTGAAGAAGCATTTAACTCGCACAAGCATTGGAGTATTTGTAATATGATTGTTTAATAATGTACAATTTTATTTGGAAATATTTTCCATTTCTGATGCAAAATAAAAGAAGATTAAATATTTTATTTGACGTGCTCAAGCATAAAATGAACTCTATTATTGGTCCGAAGAGTTTCATTATGAAACTTTCATTGCTTTCACTGCACTTTTTAAGGTTCAAAGTTTTTCTCAAGATTTACTTATCACCCACTTCTACTACTCTTTCACACCGTTGCAATTTTTCCCACGAAATATTACATCTTGAGGATGAAAATTTAGCCGATTTCAAAAACTATAAAAAGAAAATAAATTAAAAAAGAGAAGTTGTTTACAACTTTGGTGCTGCAAGTAGTACTATATTTTAATACCAGCCACTACTGTATTTTTATAACTTTGATTCATATCCTTGATTCATGAGATGACTATATATTTTCTCAAAATCTTTGACTGAATTGTAAAGGACAAAAAGATGAAAAGTAAGTATGTCGAGGTAATTCAGAATACAAAGAGTTCGTTTTCTTTTATGTCAAGCTGTCATTGCTTCTACAAAATATTCTTTCGCTTCACTGAATTTATTAAAAGAGATATTTTCCAGGCAGTGAAAGTCGAGCATAATTTAAACTCATCTACTTACTGACTTAGTCACGATATTCAATTATTGGGTACTTTGTAAATTAACTTTAGCTTATATACACGTGGAATTTAAAACATGATTTACCCCGAGAGAAAATAGCTACTTAAAATCTCTGCTCTTGTATTTAATGGATATCCCAATCTCAATATTCTCAATAAGCTCACAAGTTCCATTGTTCTTGAGTAATACCTTTGTGATGCACGTGAGCAAATATTGACTCACAAATGTGTAATTCAAACTGTTACACTGCCGAATCATCTGCCGAGAAAAGATAAAATTGACGTGACACAAAATTATTTGTTGATGAGAATCTTTTGAGACCTTGGAATAATTTGACACATTCAAAAGTTGCATCGATTTTCCCTTGCAGGGATTACGCTTCAAAGTGCAGCTCACAGCATGTGTTTAATGAAATCCTCAGAGAAGATATAAATTATGAAAGCGTCAGGGAATAAAAAGATAGATATTATAGGTAAAGAATGGATAATATATAAGCGAACTGGCCGCGCTTATTAATAATTTGAGGAAACAACATAAAATTTTACAAATTCGTTTTGATTTTATGAAACTACATATCTTTAGCTTTCCAGTGATGTATAGAAGTTGGTTATCAGTTTTGGATAAGGTTGGGAAAAGTCATGTTGAAAGAAAGAGGGACGCAAAAAGAGAAATTAACTTTCATGAAAATGCAAAAAACAAGGTTTGGGAAGACGCT
>JAQIXN010001098.1:0-22691 GCA_034698145.1 Proisotoma minuta | reverse complement strand
TGCTTGTAAGCCCTTGTGATATAAGCCTTTGCTCGTAAGCCTTTGTGCGTAAGCCCTTGTGCGTAAGCCCTTTTCCGGCTACCAGATAGTCTCATCTAGCCTCAAACCACTTTCCCTGCTTTCTGTTTTGATTTTCGTGTGAAAATAAAGCTATCAATTTCAGATATGTAAAAGCCTTTTAGAGTTGTTGAAAGTAAGAAGAGCTGATGGCAAACATGATAATGTATATAAATAGAGGCAGCAGCAGGGTAAAAGTGAGACATAAATTTGATTCCACAAAGAAGTGTGAAAGTTGTGTGTTATGATGTGTGGGGTAGACAAAGTAAACAGATTGAAGGCTACAGGGAAATGGAAACCGTCTCAATTTTACTTTGAGAAATAGCAACCAACCAAAGTTATGCATCAAAGAGTCAAGAAACGATCCCGTGTCTGTTGGCTTTCCCTGAGAGAGAGAGAGAGTTGAACATATGATAACCAACGTCTAAGTGGTTTGCTATATGGTTGGTGGTGTGAAATATTTCTATTGACTTTGCTTTGCGTTGATTTGCGGTTTCCCATGATGGCTTTCTCCGCATCCATTTTACTTTATTTATTCTATGGCACATCATCCCATCAACTCTTCTTTGGCGTCTTCATCTTTACAAAAAGTCAATCGTCAATGGTCCCGAACAAAACACATTTGTTTTTCTGCATTCGCTTTGAAAAATGGGTAGAGCGTTCAGAGTTTTCTTTCTTTCATCAAATGCCAACCTTCCTTCCAATTTCATCCCTAAAATAAAACAAGCTGTGCCTTTCTCAACAACAAAAGGATGCTTTCATGTTGATGGTAAAAAGGTGTGAATAAAATTAAGAGTGATGACTGCATCCGCCATGAAATCTGAAATTATTCAATTTAAGGGAAATGGAAAGTAGAGTGACATTGTTGTGAGTCGGTAATGAAAACTGGCATTTGAGCAAAAAGCTTTCAAATACACCTGCACATTAAAGAGCCATTTCACTCATTCTTGTGTTGGCTTATGACAGTCACTGCTCAAAATGTTTCCATACAATAATAATAAAACTTGGCGTACTCAAAGAATTAAAGCAAGAGATGACTGTGAAAGTGGAATAGTCGTCGTCAGCTTTTCGTGTGTTGAAGCATTTATTATAAATGAATGGTAAACCAGTCCCAAGGAGTCAATTTGAAGGAAAGAAACAGACATGAAACGGAGAAACGTGAGGAGAAAGTAAAATTAGGGCCGGAAGTTTAAGCTGGAAGCGGAATTTTATTTTAATTCGTTCCCCAGTCTTCTTCACTTTTCCGTAGATAGATAGATACGTATATATAAAGGGGATAAATAGATGCACTTTACCAATAATTGGATGAGTCTGAGGGAAATGCACTTAACCATTTGGAAACTTTAACTTTGGATAAGAGAAAGTTTTGAAAAGGAATTTGGCTTTATAACATAGAAATTCAATAGCATGCATACTCGATTATCGTTATAACCGCACACAAAATTTTCTTGAATGTTCTCCACACACACACGATGCTTTTATTCGTGGGTTTATTTTTATTCACAGTCATTTCATGGATAATTTGAACAGATTTTCTGATATTAAGTTGTGAGATATGCCGAGTTCATTTCTGCATTCCCAACAACCATAATTATCTCATCCATGACTGAGAAAATGTTATTCGAGATTTCTCTCTAGTGGAGTCGAGTTTTAATGCATAACAAATGAACAAGATTCCCGTCTGTCCACGAATGTCAGTTAAGTTGGAGAAAGTGCCGAAAATCAAAAGACAGAGTTAATTAAGTGAATGGGAGGGTTGAGGAATGTCAAGTCTTGAGGGCTCTCTTCCCTATAATCAAATTGTCTTACGTTGAACTCAAGTGGGAATGTCTTCATAATACACACAGATGCGTACACCCATGTTTATCTAGACGTACAGAATACATATGATGAAGCAAACAGTCAAATTACAGAGGAAACGTTTCTTAACTCAATTTTGTTGCATTCTCTACTCAAACTTTGTCTCAAATCAACTTTGTTCAAGTGTTGCAACAGGAAAGTTTCTCAACGCATATATGCCAATATTTTAAACGGTGCAATTTTATGATAAAAGAGAGGCTATTGAATACCACCATTATTATTGGAGGGTGAATTGGATAACTTTCTCCATTTGAGACAATAATGCTTTTAAATTGAAAGTCTCCTTCGAAGGATCATTTCTACGCCTTATGTTTTCTGTCTTATATCTTGATGTCCCAAATCAAATACTCTCTTCACTTCAAACGTCTTCGGATTTGGTTGGAGGGCACAAACAAGTCACTTTTCCGAAGATCAAGAGTTTACTTGAATCACGCTTCACAAGAATTTTGACATTTTCACTCCTTCTATATAGTCCTTCTGCTGTCCAACTTGTGAGATTGGACTAATCTAATAATCATTGTTATAGAATACAGAGTATAATAGATAAACCACTATCGGTAAGGGTATTTCGCAATTTTATTATAACCAACGTATAGGTATTTAGCAGGGAAAGCAGAAAAGGAAATTAGCTTTCTTTGAAAAATAATATAAAATTGTGAAAAAGTTTTCAAGTCCCGAGGGTGGAATACCCGAGTCCTTTATTTCAGTGAGTGTATATAATGAATTTCAATGTTCATTAGAAGGAAAGTTTTGTTCTACCTACACCCAATAATATGATGGAAGGAAAAGATTGGGCGAAAGTACTGGTTTATCTCCACCCAAAGTACAGTTTGGATGGATTCCAAAATTATGATTTATCTTAGAAAAGCCTCATAAGTTAGGACGATCAATATCACCGATTTTATTACACACTTAACATGATTGGTAAATGGGAAGAGGAGGAGTAGACTTTGAGATGAATATCCAACATCATAATTTATTCATGACATTTGAATCAC
The DNA here is from genome assembly GCA_034698145.1 of Proisotoma minuta. Classification (NCBI taxonomy): domain Eukaryota; kingdom Metazoa; phylum Arthropoda; class Collembola; order Entomobryomorpha; family Isotomidae; genus Proisotoma; species Proisotoma minuta. Next base: position 19,776 of record JAQIXN010001098.1, on the reverse strand, counting down.
ATTTTACAAGCTGGCGTCGAAAGTTAAAACATTAGTCTACATTTATATAAAATTCAACAAGAAATCTGTTTGGATAAAAACTTTTGGAATTGATTAATCATTACAACTATTTCATCATATGAACAAGTCTTTATAGATTGCCTTAATTTCTTTAATCTTACGACAACTTTCTTTGACTTTTCATCTTGAAGATATTTCCTTATTCTAACACAAAACTGTTTCTTTCCTTTGTCATTCTTTAACTTTGTTTTATAACCAGAAAAGAATCGAGTCCATTTCTCATTCAGCCCCTCCATTGATGTTTTCTTGGTTAATTTTGCTCTTTTACTTTGTTGTACCACCGGTTCTCCTAAATCTTCGTCACTGCCTGCCTCCATTAAATGGGGAACAGTTGTGGCTGAGACGACAGGAGTGGTTTGCAAACTTTCAATGGCTGACCTCGTTGTTCTAATAGATTTCGAGTCGCCAGTCGAAGAAGAACGTAGCAGAGACTCCATTTTGGCCTCTGTTACACTGCCTTGGCTAATTGTGTCCAATCCTTTGCTGTAATGTACCAATTTTATGTCTGAATTCTAATGCATATATATATAATGGTAAAATGGAACCTCAATCTTGCGGGGACGAAAGGAGAGCCGAGGACTGCTTCCAACCATGAATTGAGGTCCTCTGGAGACGGAATTTCCAAATCCGTCAGCCAATTTTCCGCTTTAGTTGGCTCCAGATGAATAGATAATTTACAAACCGTTGGATACATTACATTAATGAGACTGTGGACCATGCTACTGCTGACATACCTTGAACACAAGAAATCCTTTATACAACTTGATTCCTATCAAATCACTGAACCCAAATGAGCATTTCACCTACCAAATTCTAGAGAGAATACCGACAGCAACTAATGAATCTGTCGCATGATGAGAAGAACTGATTAGTCCCAACCAATACTTTACAGTTCTTTCACATTCGTCCTTAATCTGTTTAAGAAGTTGCAAAATTATCAGTCTAGAATGTCAATTAGCATCCTAATTAATCAGACCACACAATCCAGAGATAAATTGCTATTCAAATGCAAACATAATATCCATTTTAAATTGAGACTGAATACTAATTTTGAGGTCATGTAAAAAGTAAGCGATGTGTTATTCTAATTGATTTCCCAACCAGAAATTGATTCAATTAACTAGCAAATCCCTAATTTTGAGATGACACATTTGTAATCGTGCCGTTGCATTAATATTTTAAATTACTTTTGCCAAGATGAGACAATCTCTGAGTGTGAGATACATGATCCAATTAGCCCATTGTCGACTGGGAATTCTGATCCCTTCTTCCGTCTTCTTTTGTCCTTTGGGTGTGCCCTTGGTGTTGAGGGAAAGTTGGACGCCGTCATCAAATAGTGCAAACTCATGTAGCAACTTATTGGCCAGCCATCGTTTCCCCAGTTTGTGAATTCTGTTGGACAACATTAGAGCTTTCTCCAGCCGTAATTGTGTCCCCTTGCGACAAATCAAGCCGGACAATAATCCCGTCTCCGACTCCAAAATTTTGCTCAACTCCCCAACCTTGGACTTGTCCCTCAAAGTGGACCAAGACTTGAATATCACGCTGAATAAGAAACAACAGCTGAGAAATCAATGATAACATGAAAAAAATGCTACCTTTGTGTTTTTGAAGAGGTTACAATAGTTGTTACGAATGGAGGCGGATTTAACTTATCCAAATTGTTGTAGACGCAGTTACGTTGAGACATTTTATCAACTTTTGATTATGGAAAAAACTTGCTCCTGCTCCTAGTCAATATTTACGTTTTTCACTCCCGGCATTTGTCTGATAAAGTTTTCTATGCTACGCATAATCTTAAGATTCTTAACTTGCTTCTTAATCTCACTTTTGTGCCAACTTAGGATTTGGCAGTTGGCGTCTTTAAGTTTCACTTTCCCTTTGATTTCCCTGAATTGAGTAAAAGTTGTACTTTGCTCTCTTGGGTTTGGCTTGCGGTGAAAGTTGAGTGCGGAAGGAAATCTCAGACTTTTCCTTCCACTAAAACCACTCATCAATACATTTATTTTTTGTATGCACTTGTCTTTTCCAGAACCATTAAAAACACACAACCAACAGATTTAGAAACTTTTTTTCAAAAAATAAATAGGATAAATTGAGGGAAATTTTATTTACAAGAAAAAACAATGATTGAATGCACAAAGCCGGTATTTTATTCAGTGTAATGGAGAGAGAAAGTCTTTTTGCATGAGCAAAGCAAAGCAATTTAGTTGGCCCAGAAAAAAAAGAATAAAAGAAAGCGCAGGGTTCGCTTAGTAAGTCATAAAACTTTAAGATATCCAAAAGAATACGAAATCCGATTGAAGGTTTATGTATGTATAGTGCTGAAGGACTTCAAAAATAGACGACTTTCCTTTATTCTCATTGTTGAACAAAGATTTGTAACAAACCGTAACTTTACTCTTCGTAGAAATGTCAAATATATTTCAACGATGAGTGCATTTATTTGATCGCTGCGCTGACCCTAAACGTATACTTACTAACAGTATATGCGTGAATCTACTTTAAAGCTAAAAAAAGCTCGTTTTTCTTACTTAATTCTTACCACTTTAACCCCAGACGGGAGTTGCTTACTGAATGTAGATTGTGGCTCAGATTTTTTCTGGCCTCTTTCGACAATCCTTAATCCATTTTCGACCAATTTCATTAGACTTTGGGCTTCAAAGCAGTTTAACCTACTTCCAATCCCTCCTTAATACGCACTACTAGCTAGTACAATAAATTCCCATACCTGAGAGACGGTGAAAGATTTGCGAGGATGGGGTGGAGGTGAATTACTATCTGGGACCAGTAGGATCAAAATCTTCCATTGAATTCCTCTCCTTAGTAAATCCTTCTTGGCGTGGGAGCATTTGGCTGAAAATGAAAAACGGAAGAGAGAGAGATCATCAGAATGTGAAAAGGATGGAATTAATTTATATTCTGGACTTGTCTTAATGCTAAGCCTTTTTGTGATCAAAGTGATTTCAAACTGGAGTGGATTTAAAGACTATCATAAACAGTCTTAATGATCATGTATAAGTGATGACCTCTTAGGTTGCTAAACCGGGGAATTGTTGAATTTGTGGGTCACCGGTTCTAATAACAATATAAGTTATCCTTTCCTCAATAAAACGAGATCTTCATAAAACTAGGGGGGAAATATCAAGTATTTGCAGAATAACACAAGTCTCTGGTGGCTTCATGTTATCGAAAGGTACAACGTCTTTGCAATTTAATCTTGGCACAGGAACCAATAATTGGATTTTCTCTCATGGAAATCGAAGAAAGTAAGGAAATGAAATTTTGGCCCACTCCAACTCTTCAGCAAAGGGATTTACGCAACCACCAGATATAGATAAAATATTGAGGCAGAGCTAGCAACCAAACCACACGTGCCCTGTTTCTTTATTTGTACGCTCATTTCCATTTAATGAAAATAAAAAGATTTCAACAACCAAGCAGATCTTATATTGATTGCTCCTTAGACCCAGTAAACTTTAAATAGTTGATGACTTTTCCAGTTAACTTTTATTGCTTTTCAAACTGCTGCTAACTTTGTACTTTCTTTTAAAATGGAGCAAAATCCCATCGTTGTTGTTGTATTTGTATTCGTATTGTAGCAATACTCTTGGGTGAAAATTCTCGTTTTATAGTAGCCCTCCAACACTGGTTTATGTAATGTGTTGGCCAATGTCTGCCGTTTAAATCATGACAAATGCAGAGGGACTGCGTACATACTATACTTACATGTAGTAACTTTGGCCTGTCTTAATTACCCCAAGGAGACAACTTGATTTCAACAAGGAGATAAAACACGAGACATTTGGAAGGTTGGAAAGAAAAGAAAAATCCCCATTCAAGTCATCATCATGCTACTTTATTGTTAAACTTGGTCCTCTAACTCCCTTCCCATTTGAAGGACACATATATGACCACATTTTAGATAAACTTACCTTGCATCCGACTTGGCCTTGTATGTCCTCCTTGTACAAGATGCCATTATGAAGGGTTATGCTTCATGGGATAATTTGGAGAGTGGAATTATACCTTGGGTACTGTGTTTCAATGGTTTCCTTTCCTTTGTGCTACCAACTGTCTTCACCTGATACGCAAATTGCACTACTTTCCTCTTGAGTGAAATGCTCTGGGATTTCTGCCTGGAAGATTACATATGCTTAAAAGTTGGGGAAAGTGAATAAATATGTATAGAGGAACAATGTAATAAGTAATGCTCCATAAGTGGCCTCCTAATTGTCCCATTGGGAAGGTAAAGAGTGGGATCACTTTTAGACTATCTCAGGTATAATAATAATATTATAACGAAGGGGGAATAAGACATTTCCAATATTCGATTGGCCAAGTTAACTAACTCTCTCTACTCTAAATAATACTTGAGGGGTAAGTTGTGTAGTTGAGAGGATCAGGGTTGTCGTGAGAGAAAATAGGCTCTGCTTAAGTAGCTCTCACTGCCATTTAAAGAGCTCATCATCATAATCATCTTTCTATCTTGTCTATAGAAATTCTACTTGGAGAAGATTTTCTAAAGGTGATGTGATGTAAGTGTAAGCAATTTGTCTGTCTTTTACCATCTCAAAACCCCGTTAACGCTCCCCGATAAGTTTTTTTTAGGGAAATTACTTTTCTTTCATTAAAAAAACCACCCACTCTCACCACCAAGAAAATTAGTTTCTATTATTAAAATAGTGAAAAGGCGTTTGTTCGTTTTATGTAGGGAAATACAGGGCTTGTATTATTTGATGTGGCAACTTTTGCCCAATCTGCAGATTTACATTTTTATAATTTTGAGGCATGACAAAAAAGTGAAAGTAAAGTGTGGTCTTAAAGCTGGAAAGTGACAGGGGCTAAAAGGGATGGATGAGTTGAGAGAAAGAGGAGGAAAGATCTCTGGCATCCACTTGAGTCTGTCCTCAAGGTGGACTTTTTTGGTTGGACAGTAGCCAAATCCAACAAGAGATGTGTGAGAGATCTCGTAGTCAGTTAGTCAGCAGAGTGCAACGCTGTCCAAATGGATGATGGCAAAAAGGTAGGAAATGGACTGCAGATTGTTACGAATTCCAAACACGAGAGCAAAACTGAGCACTTAAACTCTAAAGTAATCTAAAGTTCAGACTAAGGACAGCGATTTTATTGTATTTCTCTTTTTATATACAATATGACGGAAAACTTTAATCATTGCCCAAAGTTATATTATAGACTTGATAAAGACTTTAATCCTCTTTCTGAAACAGCTTGATACTGATCCTTGTTTCATAAACACAATTTGCACTCATCATTAGCAAAGTTTCAGATTGCGCTAATTAGGGCTGCTTGATAATATATAATGTATACATTTTACATTTAATTTTACAGATCATCACACTAAATTATAAAATCAGAATATACATTTCTTTAGGCAATTTTAAAGAAATCTTCAAGAAAGAAAGGATAGAAACATGAGGAAAAAAGAATACTGTCGATGGGACTATGATGACGAGAACGACATGAACATGGAGGAACATCATTTAACCCTTGAAGACAACGACTATGAACATGGTCCAGAGACTCCAACAAGTACGACAACATTCGCACAAACGAATTTGACACTGAGTGGATCTCATATTCAGCGGAAGAAGGGCCACAACAAACCAAGGATCAAAGAGAAGGTAAGAGAGAGAGAGAAAGAGAAATTCCTTTCTCCGTTCCCGGAACTTTTCAAGTCAAGCGATCTGTTCAATTCATCAAATGGTGCTAGAGACAGTCACAACATGACCAACTTTCCGCTCCAATGAATTGGCTAGGGAGCTAAATAATTTTAAGATGCTGTATACTTAGGAATTTAAGACAAACGATCAGAAATTGTAATTTGCGTTCATGCAATTTCCAACGTCAAAATTCATTACTTACAGTTTAAGATAAAAGGACTTGAATTTAACAAGACATTTCTGAAAGTCACTTATTTAAATTGAAATTTTCTCAGGGGACAAAAAATGAAATGTTTTCCCCAAAAGAAGATCAAAGACCAAATTTATTGAATTAGAAAATGATTCGCCTTCATAATAACATTAATAACTAAAATGTTTTTATTTGATGAAACAATAGGCACAAATTGTTTGTTTTTCCACCGCAATATTGCTTCTTGGATTTGTCATTGGGTTTCACACTGGAACAAAGGATGCAAACAACAAAAATTTAAACTCGTCAAACGAAAATCAATCAAAATATTTAATGGAGACTAATTCGGCTACATCGGAAAACACTTTGTACGCTTCGGACTCTTCTTCAGGGGGATCTTCCCAAGAAACAATCGAAAATCCAGTTCAACCACCTACCGAAATTAGTGGCAGCAATATCCGTAAAATACTCAAGTAAGTTTTTAAAGTCATTAATGTGGCCATGAAAAAACGTTATTTTTCTTATTTCCCTTTTGTACAACAAGTTTATATAAAAACTAACTTTGGCTAATGGAAAAAACGAGTGAAAGTACACTTGAGATTTTCTTTTGTTCATCTTTGACTTGAGTTGGTTATAAACGAATTGTGAGAAAAGGACAGAGCCCCTCTATTAAGTTTTTGAGTGACAGAGGGGACATTGGTTATTTACCTATGATGGTTGCTCTGCATGGGGACTTGTGAAGAGAGTAATTTAATTTAATAATAATTGTCTTGTCGTTGCAGAAGAATGGGCGAGAAAGTTGAGGGGACAGAGGAGGAAAAAGGGAAATCAATGAGTCTTGCCATCAGGGACCTTTGGAGAAGTTATGGTCTGTCTGTTCGCGTTGAGCAACACAAAACGCTCCTCACAAAGTAAGTCTGTAAAACAACTTTCCCTTTCATTGTCTATGCATTACTAAACAAGAAAACCTCATATAAAGTATTCACCGCTCGCAGGACAACAAATCTTGTGATATTTATGCACTGCTATTAGTACACGGAGTTTCCTTCCCTTAGTAATTTCTTTGAATATAATCACATTTCCTCAAACTTTTCATTCACGGCTTGGGAATTAAAAGTATTTTACGACTTACTACTGTATAGCAAAACAAATCCCAAATCATAAGGGCTAAACACTAACTAACTTCCTTGTACCCGCAGAGTAATTAAATCCAATAGAATGCAAAGTTAACATCCTGCATGTTGAATAAATATAAATAAATACGCTCATTCATTTCAACAACTCAAAATGTTTTTAGAAATATTTTTCCCAAATTAGGAAGCAATAAAACACCCCATTTTCCTCCTGAATTGTACATTCTCAACCTCAAGATAAAGACTGAGGAAGCATTTTGAGGAAGTTTGGTTACTGCAGTAGATCTGCATGTAAGATGAGACTGGCTGAGGTTTAAATTAGGCCACAGACAAGACACATTAGTAGTGAAAAGTGGAGATTGTGAAAGAGAAAAGATGCTCCTGTTTCCCTCGAGTTCCTTTTTCCTTGTGGACCAAGTCACGTCTTCTCCCCTTTAAAGCTGAGCAGAATTTAAGGCTTCTCTAACAAGCTGGCCATTTTACTACTACAAAAACCAAACAAGATTACAGACATTTCTATCTACTACCCAATTGAATTCATTTGGGCTACCAATGACCATTTTCTACAAAGTTGAACACTAATTTACTTGATTGATGAAAGACATTTTAAAATCAAAGTTGAATTATTATAATCTACAAAAAAAATTATTAGAAAAGAAAATAGTTTCAAATGATTTTATTCTAATTTTGTGACAACTTTGATTTATATTTGATTTATGTTATTTGTCAAAACTGTTTATTTTTTGGATTAGAATAAAATTGATCTACGACGGGAATGGTATTTTTTGATTACAAAAAGCTGAAAAATTATACTTGTCAAAATCGCAGTGCAAATTCTATTTATTTTTTCAGTTACTTTTCTGACAATCCATTTGTAAATAAAATGTTTGAAGTAATGTACTAATCGTATGACTGATCAAAAAGAAAAGCAATCTATTTCGTATTCAGCACACTGCAAAGTCTGATTTGATATTTTAAAGCAATAAAGAACTCTTGCACTTACAGATTCTCTAGAATTTGCAAAAAAGGCTTCTATTTGTTATTCAACGTGACTGCGGCACAAGATAAAAGCAAAATTCAAAGGAATTGGGTCTTGCTGGGCTAAATTGACTGTCTACATTTTCGACGCCCTTTGCACAATCCAAATTGAGTCTTGTTTCTTAAGATGAAGTTAACCCAACTTTGCTCACTCCCAAAGAAAGTATAAATTTAAAACATTGAAATACAACCAAGAAGCAAGCACTCGATTTTAAATTCAACGTGTTTCTCCAAGTTTGTAGACTGTGACTAAAAAGTAGAGCGGTGAAAATGTAAATATTTGTAGCGACACAGGGCCATTTTTCAGCTGAAATAACAAAAGCAAAACTGATCGCATATCTATATATATAATGTATATAAAAAGAATGAGCATTTGGTGAAACAATAACTTTTCCCAATGATTTCGTTCCATTGATTTCGTTTGGAAACCTGTTCCCTGGCCGTGATTTATGCCTTATTTTTGGGTTTACTTTGTGTTGTTGTTACAAGTTGACCAGGTTGAGTAAATTGAATAAAAATAATATTGTACTTGTAGATTTGTACTCTAATGCCCACAGAATTTGTAACCTCATTTTTCTACATTATTGCGTCTCCTATTAATTTATTTCATTTAGTATATATGTATAGAAATTAATCAAACGTGTGATTTTCAGACCAACTGGGGCAAACTATGCCGAAGTCTTGGGGAAAAATGGGTCGGTGTTATTTAGGACAGTTGACGGCGATCTCAGTTCGCCCCATTACCGTCCCATAATCGCTTTCTCTCCTTCTGCTGATCTTAACGGTAAGCTGAAAATATTAACTAAATGGCCAAATTATAATTTTGAATGAATGTAGCTAAAATTATTATGTATAGACTGAATAATGTCTTTCGGAAGTTGTTTATATTTAATAATGTTTGGAGAAGAAACTTTGCTATTTCATGGGACAAGTCCTACTTTTACTTTTGTTGATGATCCATTTAAAGTTGACGAGAAACTTGCATGAGTAAAATCAAGTTGTTTATTGTTCAGTAATAATGTAACTTGCAAGGCATATATATATACTTTATGAAAAGCTTTTAAAAGTGATAATCGTGATAATCTTTCATTCATAGAATGTCTATGTTTTGCCGACTATATGTATTTGTTCAATCTGTTGAGATGTGCATATATGTACAATTTATAAAAGATCAACCATTGACCAAGTGTGAAAGTTTTTTGTTGTTGACAGGAACTCTTGTATATGGCCACTACGGTCGCCCAGAGGACTGGGACTTTCTCAAAAACTCGAAAATAATTTTGAATCGATCCATTGCATTAATACGCTTTGGTGGCCCCCATCCATCAAAAGTTGTAAGACCTACTTTCTCTTTTGTTAAACAAATGTATGTTTGTAGCACTATATGTCAGTGCTGACACCAAAGAACTACCATGTAGTTTTATAATATATTTATACAATGCTGTGGAGAGTACTTATAATTTGCGTGATTTCTTTGACTAGGCCACTCTGGCATCTTCTTATGGGATAAAGGCTCTGTTGTTCTACCCCGACCCACAGGATTATGGTCCCCATCTTCCTTTACTCGCCATCCGTCAAAGTTCTCTCTTAACGCTCGGTCAAATACATGAGTATCAAGTGAGTTTGGTTGTTTTATGATCTTTTGTGTTCTTTTGAATTGTTCTAGCGTCCGACAAATGGGGATAGAGAAATAATTAATTTGTGGATTTTAGTATTTGTAATGGTAGATGAAACAGAATTTTAATGATGAGCCTCTTTTGTCTTTGTAGAAGCACAAAAGCAAACTCATTCCAGCGCACACAATAAGCTGCAGTGATGCTGAACAAGTTCTCAGGTATATACGTGCTTTGTTTGATGACTATGAAAGAAATATTATATCGGGATAAGGTGATATTTATAAAAGACTCCACTTCATTATGGCCTACGGTGTTAATTAAGTGAATGCAGAGGAGGAAAATGAAAGAAATTGCGAAATTATAATGCTACGTTTTGTTTCTGAGAATATTCAGAAAGACTGCTGATGATGTTCGTAATGTAAAACTTTTACATAGTTATCATTCTCTACTTTTATTACCTCCACAATGATTCTTCCCCTGAGGCAATGCAGTTGTAGACGTTGTAATACTTTTCTTCTGCTTACAACTGTCTCTGGTTTTAATGATAATGAAAGACAATTTTCTTCAGTGGAAAATTGAAATTGTTTTGAACAAGTACCAAAAAATCTAAGAAAGAAAATGACCATGCCATTATTTGTTTGACACTTTTTTCCACACTACCAAACAACACTTTTTAAAGAGAAAAAAAGCGTTGCTAAAGTTGAATGATTTTCTGTTATTTATGATATATCGCAGGTCAGCACGACAAGAAAATTGGATGAAACGGGCCCCATCCGAATGGCAAGGGGGACTAAAGACGACATATTTCCTTGGTCCTGTTTTATCAAATCCCATCAGTCCAGTCCAAATTCGATTGCGTGTATTTAATGAGCCCAAATCAAGCACAATTTATAACGTCGTAGCCGCAATCCCAGGAGCATGGGAGTCGGACAGGTGAGAAAAATGAAACGTCTTTTGTTGGCACCCTGCAGACTTCTGTCCCTGTTTGCCACTATTTCATATCATCAGCAGCTTTCTTTTCCTCTTATTTTCTCCTTCACTTTTGTACTCATCATGGAATTCCCTGAGAGAGTTGCTTTCTGCATTCCAATAACATTCCTTCCCCTGTTCAATAACAGTGCGGCTTTTATTTCTTTCTTGCTACACTCTCCCCACGTTTCACCTATTAGTTGATGGGGCAGTTAAGAAGAATATCTCAAGCTTATAACTTATAAGATAGTCAAGGGCAGGAAGAATAATTCAGACTTTCTCGCTCACTCTTCATCCTCAATTCTTATGTTTTCTCTTTGATCAAGATCAAAGGCTCGTGTTACATTATTACTCTTGGTGTTGTGTGGCTGGTTGGGCCAAAGGCTGTATCAACACTCGACCAAGAGTCATCCTCTGCGGCTGGGCTAACAATAAAGCTACACCTTGAAAACTATGTAAGCCGATGAGATTATTGGATCTTTAGTTCGTCTGTCGTGAGATTTCACCTTATGCCTTCACACTTTTGTGGTCTTATCCAACAATGCCAATACTCAATGAATGGAGTAGGGTTATTTTATGTAACAATAATACTTTTCCCAGTAACTCAAGCACGAAAATCCACAGTTGCATCTATTTACTTTCATTACTTCATAGAAACCAGGAGATTGAATGGGAACTTGGGAAAGTTCCTCACATGTTATTCAAGTCTGTGAGATTTCACAATGCCAAGAAAAATAAAGCTCGACGGATGATAATAATAATAATAGAAATTCCCGACTTTTCCCCTTTTGATAGACAAAGATGCTGAGAGACATGTGTTGAAGGCCAGAGGGTTGTATAAACCCTTGTTTAGCTTTGTCAAAATATAAAATACCTGCCTCCAGGGGAGAAAGCCCTACAACTTTAACATTGGACGGAAAATGATCATCATTTTAGAAAGTAGACAAAAGAGAAAAGGTTAAATGCTAAGTACTACGAGAAATGGCAAAAGTCACGATACTAATACTAGTCACTGTAATTTATTTTGTTTTTCTCAACATTTTTTCTCAACTTATTTTGGCAAAGATATCATCCTTTTGTGAAACAACACAGTTTTATTTTCAAATGCTTATATATACTTATACGTGCATACAGAAATTCATTCTTCTGGCTTAAAGTCTGCTTCTGCTGACATGAGATAAATCCTGGGTGATTTGGGGTTGCAAAGAAACACTGTATTTCGTATGAAAGTCAGAGACATTATTATGGGCAGCTATTTATATATAGCTTCAGTCCAACCAACTTTGTTTCCGGTACGTAATGAATTTCTAGAGTTTGACACTGGGCAGTTGTTATATTGGACATTTAATTATCGCACGAGGTGCTATTTATTTATTATATACCTTGATTAAATTGCACATTCACATAACAGTTAAATTGAATTCTGTCACACTCTAGACAGGCAAAAATTAAACACGATTCCTCCTAATGGTGATAGATTGTACAATAATAAGAAGGAGTATGTATATAGTTGGAGGGAGCTTTCACCGGAAAGGTGGTTGGCTGTTAGTTGCGGGCTTTGCTGGAATATGCAATGTAAAAAGCAATAATAAAAATCCGCTACCTGATGTGTGGGGAGATTTATTGAATTCAGTCAGTTTTGAGTTCATTCTTCTGCAGCTATCTTCATGAATCTTTTCTTTTGAGCTGAAGGAGTAGGAAAGAAAGTAACAGCCCTTTGTGTACCCACGTGTTTGGAATTCACAATTCACTACACTTCCCCTTTATTTTTCTTGCGGAATGTCAACTAAAGTTGCCCTTTTGATGTGTTTATCCTGCATTTATATCTATTATTAGGTTATGAACTCAATTTATTTTATAAATGTTGTCTAGAGCGTATTATTTTAGACAGGAGATGAATTTATATATTTTATTGTTTACTCTGCACTTTAAATTTTTATTTATTTTACTTACAAAGTGAATTTAAATTAGCTAATCCGTAAACTCCGTATTAGAAACAATGGGGAAATTGGATTGCTTATCTGATTCATATATTTTATTATTATTATGATCAATGAATAGTAGTTAAATCTATTCTACATACATACATATATTACAATATAAGTATAATAAAGTACTAGACATGAATGAAACGGGAGATTTATTATGATTATTAAATTTGTTGAATAGATACGTGATCATTGGTTGTTCTCATGATTCTTGGAGTTATGGGGCCGGAGAGCCAGGAATTGGTTTGGGCCTTTTGACCGAATTGGCCAGAAGTTTCTCTGATGCCGTGCAAAGGGGATGGAAGCCTCGAAGATCTCTCTTGTTCATTTCCTGGGATGCAAATTTATTCGCCTCTTCAGGTGTCTCACATTGGCTTCAGGTATGTTTTTTTGGGGTGGAGTTGGATGCAAATCCAATTTACTTTATTGAAAACTTTCCTAATGTGTAGTCCAATTTTCAAAATGATTGCAATTCAATTTTATAATAACACATATGTATAAAATGAGAACTTATTGCTATATTGAAAAAGAAGCAAACTGTAAAATGAGATCATGCTTCAGTGAAAGTAAACAGGATAAAGTTGATTTTGTTTATCTTTCCTAGGAACATCATTTTGAGATTTCTTCAAGAACAATTGCCTACATTGACTTGTCACGTATACTGAGGGGTAATGAGACGCTTCATGTGCATTCCTCTCCTATTTTACGAGAGGTAATGCGTAAAGCAATTTCACAAGTCATCACAAGCGCTGATTCGTCCAGTCAATTTAATCCTCTTGAAAACTGGGGGAAACGAAATGGGACCCCAATTTACTTTTCATCTCTACTCACCTCTGACGAACCTTCTTTCGCCTTTTTGGGTAATCTGGGAATTCCATTCATCCGAATTTGTCTTTCTAACACTCCCAAGGTGAGAAAATTATTATGATTCTACCCTCTTTTGAAATATTCTGCTTTAAAAAATAGATAATTTAACAACATGAAAGAATATTCTATCATAAAAAGATTGATGGTAAAGAGTTTGATGGGGTTTTTAATTACAAATTCATAGATGGATAATGACTTAAGAATTAATCGCCTTATTTCTTTCCTTCAGGGTTATGATTACCCCTTGTTCCTCACTAAATTTGACACCTTTGAAAACTTTGTCAATTCTGTGGATCCCAACATGGAGGGAGCAGAAACTTTGGGTAAGTCGTTAAACTTTGTTTCCAATCTCATTGGCTTTGATGAAAGGTATGTAAACTGGTAGCTTTAATGGGATATGACTGTGTAGTGCTAGTTAAGCCCATGGCTCCTCTGACAAGCATTGAATGCTGTAATAACTTAGCCAAACTTAAGCATCAATCTAGTAAACACTTTGAACTTTCTCCACAGACTTTTTACGACCAAACACTTCTAGTATAACATCTCAGGATTTATTCTAGAGAAAAACTAAAGTAAAAAGAGAGAGAGAGAGTGGTTGCGTGAAATATGCCATTTATCACACATATAAAATGCGTAAGCACAAAAGTAAGCAGCTTGAATATTTTAAAGTAAAAGTGGCAAGGACTTGTTATGAATTTAAACACTCTTTTGCATGTATGTATGTATGTATGACTTTATTGTCAATTTCACTACTCACTTTACAAATGACAACTAAAAATTCAAAGTTATTAGAATTTAATGACCCGAATATGATATATTAACTAAAGTTTAATGGGACGTTGAGTAATTTTATGTAAAGTGTATATATTTTATATTGCTATATATTTTGATGTTTAGGAAAAATAATTCTGGAGACAATCGTACTACTTGCGGAATCTGCAGTACTACCAATAAACGTGGAGGATTATGTTGTGGAAATTCAAGCAGCTTTCGGGAATTTTATGTCCCATTATCAAGAGGATTTTCACAGAGCCAATTTATCAATAGGTGAAAATGAAATTTTACCTCTTTCTCTCTTCTTATAGTATCATGTTACGACGTAATCGAACTCTTTTGTAAATCCCATCCTTTATGTTTTACAAATTCTGTGATGAGTTTCTTTATACATCAATCCTCAACTTGTTTGTTTAACTGCCATTATGCGATTCAAAATATATACAAACCCATTATATGTTTTTTATACTTATACTTATCGGACTAATCCTAACAATAAACTTTAATGTGTCAATAAAGTTTAAACATTTATTTGTTGTTGTTTCTTTTGTAGCTTTTCTGCAAGCAGCAGTCATGAGATTGGAAGTAATAGGAGACAATTTTCGGACAGAAATGCACAATCGTACTGTTATTAATCCAGAGTATGACGCTTTGCCATCTCCATCTCCTTCTACCCAAACCATAAAATCCAAGTAAATTGTTCAATTCACATGAGCCACATAAAAAGGTTTTTTTTAAATGGTCGCTCTGTGAATTTTCTCCTTAGGAAAGCCTTGCTCCATCGAATCATCAACGATAAACTTATGGAGATAGATCGAACATTTTTATCACGGAGTTCAGATGTTTACAAGCATCAAGTTTTAGGATTCACGTCTGACATGGAGGAAATCTCGATTAATGGATCATCCATTTCCAAAGATTTGTCTTTTTCTTACTACTTCCCAAAATTAAGAGAAGCCTTAGATTGCGGAAGAGCCTTGAAAGAACAACAAATGAAAGAACAGGAGCCAGGGATTAAGGAAATAAGGGACATTAGCTTAAGGAGAGGTGGAAGAGAGATAAATAGAAGGAACGCTAAAAGTAGAAGGACTCGATCGCATGAAAGGAAACTCAAAATTCGTGAGCCTGGTGCAAAGGGAATCGACTTGTTCGATGTTTCAATATGTCACGATTGGCACCCAGAATTGCCTGCTCAAAGGATTGCCAGCTTAACAAGAGCTTTAGATGCAGCATCCGCTGTTTTGCAGGTATTTGATTGTTTAGATTCAAGAATTGTTTATGCGTATAATAAGTCAAGAAAAAAGTCTAACCTTTTTCTTTGTTTTTTACAGAGTCCACTTTTACCAGAAGAAAGCGAGTGAAAAGCTTTAAAATTGAAGAATTTTTTCTAAAATGTGATAATTTTCACCTGTGATGCTGCTTGCTAAATACTCGTCATTTACATATTTTAATGTCTACAATATAATTGTACATGTGAAAGGAAACACTTGCATATGAAAGTTTCAGCTATCTATGTATATACAATATTAACTTTAAAGCAAATATTTAAATAATTTAATTGATCACACAAATACCACCAGTGTTGTATTTTTTATAATCATCATTAAGCATCCGAATTCTTACGTCATAAATAAATTACTATATAAAGTGTAATTTTAAATAAATATAACATGGGCTATCTAATCATATACTGACTATACTGTTAAGTTGTAAGTTAAATTTATTGATAACTAACAACTAAATAAGTAAATAAACATAAATGGATATATAATGCTAAAATTTGGCAAAGTTTACACTGCATACAATTTCCTCGTCTTGACATGTGCTATAAAAAAAACACAGATGATTTAATTTAGCATTCATTATAAGAAAAACAATTATGATAATTTCTATACCAGTTAGTGACGTGTTGTAATTTCCAAAATATTTTTAAATCGTAAAACTGCTGAACCGTGATTAGGCATCCTCCAGGAATTGCTATTTTGTCTTTATTTTCAGCTTGATTTACAGAAAATGATTTTGGAGAATTTCTTTCATTGTGTATTTGTGTGTCCTTTTCTTTCACATACTCTGTAGATTCTGACCAGTCAAAAGCTAAAATATTAAGAATGCTATTATTTTTGGTTTTTAATATAATTGTAGAAAAATATGTACTTTTGGGCAAATCTTTAACTTTTGAAAGGCATGTAAATACGCATCCATTAAAGCAACATCTTTTTTTGCTGCTGTATTGAAACTGTTCACAGTTTTTGTCTTCTTTACATGTATCTGCTTGGCATAGGACATCTGCAATATTTGACGGGATATCTGGGCACATTGGATCCAACTGTGGTTTCAAAGTTTGATTAGATTTTTGCAATACATAAATAAGTCGCTGAGAGATGTTTAGTACTAATTTATCAGAACCTTTACAAATATATAAATACGTTGTTTATAGCATTTTTGTTAGTATATAGTGTAAACACATTTGCTGACAATAACATAAAAATGGCCATCAATTATTTATGCTTAATTTCGCAAAACTATATATTTGTGCTCCTGTTTTATCTCTGATGCATTTAAACTCTGACATTTACAAGGAAAAGGAACAGTTAATCGTTAATTTGTAGCAAATAGTAATTTCTTTCATAGGCATTTTTTCTTATGCTTACATATTACTACGCACGACCTTGCATTTGCCCTCAATGCACTACTTATTACGATTTTTTTAGTATATCAGCTTAAAATTTAATCTTTTTATTACACGAAAAGAAAACATTGATTCAGATTATTCATACCGATTGTTGATGGCCATTGTTGGCATAACTTATTTCTGCTCCTGTCAAATAATGAGCGTCTTCGTAGAGTTCATATGCGTCAAGATCTATCACATCTCCCACTGAATCATCATAATAGTAATCGTAAAAGTTTGAAGCAACTTTTTCTTTGCTTTCACCTACTTTTTCAAAGTTTAATAAATTGTTTGCAACTTTTCCATCAACGCCATTACCAAGTATCCCAATTCCAATAGCACAGAGTACAAAAATCACAGAGCTAATATTTCCAAATTTTACTTTATGTTTGAGTGCCATTGTTGCAAAACACTGGAGGTTTCAAAGAAGAGTTTATATAGTTTATATAGGCTATGTACATAAATCGTTTTTTCTCCTTGTTGCTTTTTTAAAGAAACGAATAAAACTGGGTAAAACGGAATAAGGAATATCATTAAACTTGAAAATAGAAATAGTTTGGTAATTACACCTTTTTGGCTTCAGAACGCAGTTTTCATGAGACGGAACAAAAACCAACCAAATGCTGTCTCGCTCAAATCTTTCCATGAAATGCAGATTGCAGATTGGGGGTTCAGGCATGAACTAATAAAATGATTCGTTAGCTTGGATAAGTTGTTCAGCTTTATATTTAGCCCTATGCAGAAAATCGTACTAAGGTCACATATATGCATGGCTTATTTGTAAGGTATATATAATTATTTAGGAAACTAAATAATTTATTAAGTTGTTGCCCTCAGTTTATAATAAAATGCTGCAACGTCGGATATTTCCAATTTTTCCGATCCACGACGAAATGCTATTTAAAACAACGAGAAAGACATATTTGGTTAGACTGAATTGGCCACTGAGTTAATCTACAATTATTTCATTCTTATTATTAAATTCAACTGACTCTTTAAATTATAATGTAAATGTTTATTCGTCAATTGAAGCTGTAGTCTAAATATATTTGATAGTCTTAGACCTAATTCAAGCAAATGCTCAAATAATATCAACAGATGAGCATCTATCGAAATAATGATATTTTTCAATCAAGCCATTGCGAAAGTACAGTTTTTTTTAACATCAACCCAATTTATCTGGTTGTTAGAATTATTAGAATCTTATGAAGCTACAATACCTAGGTATGCAGATGCTATTAATCTCGTTGTGTGTATTATTCAACGAAAAATTGTTGAAAATTAGCTACAGCAGTAAGGCCCATTGCTTAACTTGTATATTCTTAAATTATGTAAAAACTATAATAAAAAGTAAGTTTTCAAATGTTTATTTAGTTTTTATACCTTTGCGAACAAAGTAAAATTGCCCATGATTATCATCAATATCATCTGAATAGGTTTCCTTGCTCATCTACCTTGGTATACTACACACATCAATTAATTTGCTGTAGTCACAATCAAAAAATTAAAACATTAATATATGGAATGTGAACTATATAATCATGACACATTATTGATACAATTACAGGCAATATAAACAATTTTCACTCGAAATTTTGCTGGCTTCAACAAATATGCAAACATTATTTCCATTATCAATATCATGTAACATTATCTTGTTGGTGGTTGACTTCACAGAATACTTCGCCTTTGGAACATGAACTACAAAAATACAAAATTCCAATAATTGTTATTATTTTAAAAAAATATGTAAGCATATTGATGATTTTACCAAGCTTTGACGTGATCATTTCGTTTAAACACTATTAAATCGTTGTACTGCTGATGATCGAGAAAGCATCCCCCAGGCAAAGCAATTGTCTTTGGGGAAGAGGAAGATGCATGTAGAAGACTCCGTGGACTCATTTCTATTCTAGGGTCAGGTAATAAGGAGTTGTGATCTTTTGGAGAGCCAAATTTCATATCTGTTTCTTCAAGCCAGTCAAATGCTAAAATTTCAGAAAAATATATATAAGTAAAATACATTTTTTATGGGGAAATGTAGTACAAAAATGTGAATGTCTGTAGTGTGAAATGTTTGTTTTTGTGAAATCCCGATTTGTTTTTGCAGGTGTAACCATTTATGGAAAATGTTGGTTTCTAAAAATATAATTTAAAGTAAGATCTGAAAGATGCATCTTGGCTATACATACATCTGAGGCATAAAATGACATGGATGCAAGATTTTGAGTGTTTACAACATCAAAGGTTCGTGTTTCATATAACTGGTAAATTATGCATCACTGAAAGAAAAGTTGAGACGTTTACCTACGGGAGGATTAACCTTTGGCATGCAAGAGTAAATGCAGCCATTATAACAACATATTGAACTGTCTCTGCATTCTGCATCCCGTTGACATCGTTTCATGTCGCACAATCCTGAAGACGCTATAGCAGATGGATCTGGAAAAGGTGGACATCTTTCGTAGCTGTATTTCCCATTATTTCCCACCCCACCATCCTGAAACTATTAAATTATGTATAACCACAAAATCATTAACCAGAAAATTATTTCCAGAAATGACAAATATATTAAAACTAAATAGATAGATTTACGAATATCCAGAGATGACCGCTCGGGCTTGAAGATGAAGATAAGCAGATATGCAGATAAATGTTTTTGCATGAAGATGAAGATAGAAGATATGCAGATAAAATTTTGAATGGTGAAGATGTAGATAGAAGATATGCAGATAAAATTTTTGCATGGTGAAGATGAAGATAGAAGATATGCAGATAAAATTTTG
>JAQIXN010001097.1:0-22727 GCA_034698145.1 Proisotoma minuta | reverse complement strand
TGAAAAAATTTCAACTATTTATTTTGACATGGCATCAACTCGATGACCCCCCACGCCCCCAGAGGTAAATAAAATCCCGATTTTTTTCAAATTTAGATACTACCTAAAGACTACTTTGGAAAAATGAAGTAAAACTTGGGGGCCCAAAATGAGCCTTAATGCACGTACCTATTTATACTATCCTATTTCCTACTTTTTTTAGGTGAGAGACCAAATCCGCTTCCTCATTAATTAGTTACCTTGCAATATGACGAAAGAGGGAGGGGTCTTGTATAAAAATCCCATCATTGCGTGACAATCCATTACTCACACTGCCCCACCCCCTTCAACTTCCCCCTCTCCATTAATATTGCATGAGAAAGTTCATACCTTTTAGCGTTTGATTAATTTTCTTATACTCACTTCATTCCATGTACATATTGAAAAAATATTTCAGATTGATTATTTCTTCCATTTGGAAGCATATTGCGTATAGTTGTATAAACACTAACACTCACTCATCCCATTTTATGTAATGGTTTAAGCAAACACTTGAAATACTCATTTGACCCTTCTGCTTTCTCCAGAGAAGAGAATAAAGTCATCAGAAATTAGAGTTGAACATGCCCCAAGTTAATGATAACTTTCCCCCAAATTTCATTCCATTCTTGTGTCGTGTGATTATAATAAAAATAACAATAACTTCCAACGACAATGACTGTAGACAATGAAACTTTGGCCTTTGCATTTGAAGCGCTCGACAGAAGTCAACAGGAAGGGAAAGCGAGTAGATAAATAGTTACACTCCACTTTATGTCACCTCATTTGGAGACATGGACGGACTAAAATTGAAGAAACGGAAATTAAAGTGGGCTCAATCTTGTTTACCAATATGATAAATGACTGAAACATGTCAAGAAATGTCTACTTGTATTGTATTCAAGAAATTCAATGTCGATTTTCTTTACAAAATTGGTAAATATTTTTGAAGTCTGACGTAAATTGAGAGCAACAGGTAAAGGAGAAAACAAGAAAGATAAATTAGCAGATCGGCACGTAGAGTCTCAATAATTCAGCCAAAGCAAAGAGAGAAAAGGGAGAAACAAGTTTAAAAGTTGTCGGAAAGAAAATAATGAGCTTCATAAGCATTTAGTGTCACTGTTTGAGCAAATGAGTAAACTTCTTGAATGTCGTGGCCTGATCCCGGCTTAAGCTCAAACACAATTTCCAAACTTGAGTGTTTTCTAAATTAATTATGAAACGGCTGTCATAATTCTTTTTCCTTAGACAAACGTTCTCCCACAATGTGGGACCCACATTATCTCTTTCAGTTACAATAATGTAAAAGTTTCTATTCATAGGGATGTACAGATAGTTATGATTTATCCGGTATTTATTTGATGGATCACATTCATCTTCTAGGGAAGAAATGTCTTATTCAATTTCTGAGAATGAACAATAAGACATTCATCTAATTTGTTTGCTTTGTAATTTCTTGTTAATATAAGTCATGATAAATAAAAGCACCCATCATACGTTTCGCGTTTTTGCTCGACAAAAACAAATTATTAGCAAAATACTTTTTTTTTAAATTACGTCAAATGCCTGCCTTTCAATTTTTGATGATGGCAGCCAATTTGGTGTGGAGGTATAAAATTGGGCTTCCGCTTTCACCAACTGCTTCATCACGGAATGTTTTTGGGGAAAGACAACAGACATTTGGGCCACCAGCAGCTAATATGTAATGCTAATATTGCTAATACAGAGAGCAGCAGACATTGCATGTATAAGCATATACCTACATGATTACTTTAATCCCCAATGTGTTGGGACACCTGAACTTTCTCTTTGTGTAATCCTATAATTCAGTCCATTTCCCTATTATTTTCCCTTCAAAGCAGTGGGGGACGTTTTGGGAGTATTAGATGATGCTTAGCATGTAACTGTCAACTTTCTCTGCTCCACCCAGATAAAGTAAACATATCTTCAAGATAAGCCAGCATTAAAACACCATTTCTAGTTGCCACTACACGGATATTCCTGTCCAATACTAACCAACCAATCAATGGCATTTTGTTCGCCTTTCTGCCTACTTTGTCGTATTTCGTGTATGCCTTTCAACTAATCGATTTATTCTTCGTGGTTAAAACTTTCTCCAACCGTAATACAAACACAAATAATATAATACCCTGTAATTTTCTTCTCGGTATTGCGCCTTTGTCTGTTTTTGGCTGCAAGCAAATCATTTGCCACGTAACGTGCAAATATAAGAGTTGGAAATTTACAGCCGAAAGGCTATTTATCTGAGAGAGTGAAAAAATGGGAGAAAGTTCAAGTACAATGTGGCTTTTTTTGAAAAACTTTTCAACAAAGTTTTCAATATCAGACTTGGTAAATGGAAACGATAAAAAAAGCAGCAGCAAGGGTAAGTAACATCTTCTCACAAAAAAAAACATTTCAGTATGCAAACAATATGAATAGGAGGAAGCGCAAGTGGTAGCAACAACAGGAAGTACAACCATTCGTACAACAAACTGGGCACTAACACTGACAAAGAAGACTTTCTCTCTTCCTCCAACCCAAATCTATTTGACATTGTGGGGAAAGAGGAAGAAGATGGAACCAATAATGGAGAAAGTCCTTGCATCAATGCCAACAACTACCCAAAGCCTCTTGCCAACAAAATGACAGCATCTTTATCAACTTCAGCATTAAAATCAAAACCAGGACCTTCTCAAGGGTGGGGAGGGACCCAAAATCCGGCTCAATCTTCGTCATCATCCTTTGCCATCAAACTGGGCAGTCTGGGCCTGGGCTCCAAATCATCTGGAGGGAGCAGCAAGGATAAAAAATATGGACCTTCAACCCAAGTATTTTCCTTTCCCAAAAAAGTCCCCAGCTACACTCAAGAACAGGAGAAAGTTGTTGGAGCCGACAAGGAAGAGGGATGTTGGGATAATGAGGAGGATCTTTCTGAGGGGACAAGCAGCTGCAACAGCAGCGACTACGAGGACGAGGACGAGAAGTATGGAGGAAATGAGAACCGATGCGGTATCTGCGGATGTGAGAAAAAGTACGAAGTGGTAACCCCCACCGCCAACGACACCCCTGCTCCTTATCACTACAAGTGAACAAGGTGAAAGCAGCATATTTCATACTCACAATGATAGATAGTTTCTTCAGATTTTCTATATAGGTACAGTATATATAGGTTTTATGTAAGCGGAATTTGTTTGATCAAAAGTTGGTTTGAGTGGTCCACATACAATAATATGTACAACAAATGCATCCTTTCTCAAAGAGGAAGAGTGACAGTTTGTAATTCTGTCTTTCACTTTCCATAAATTCACATGACGAGAGAGCTGTCAACTGAGCAGCAGACAAATCATAAACCTGCATCACATTTATTACGTATTCTGCACTCAACAAACAATTTATAATCAGTCTTAAACCCAAATTACCTAAGTATACGGCTTAAAGCTTTCTCTGTTTAGAATATTCATGGATGAAACTTGTACAAGAAAAGGGAAAGACTGGAAATAATGGACCGTTAAAATGAATGACGTGGGATTAAGGATCCCAATTTTTCTTCATTTTTATAACATTTGCTCTAAATCACACATCATTTACCCTTCAAATGAATTTGGGGAGATGATAATGGGGTGGGTCATATGTCAGGTAAAATTTGGATTAGCCTGTCAATCTGAATTAGTGGAGACCCATAATATAACTAGATATATAACTGTTTGCGTACAAGCAATTTACAGACGGATCCTTTGCACAAAAAGATGTAATACGAATTCTTTGAAATTCAACTCTTTCTACGTGAAACTTGACACTTTCGTTTTATGTGCCCAATTCAAAGGCAAACGTGATAAGCGTCAGCAAAATAATGGCAGATATTTTGTCTTACTCCCAAACAAATGCTCTAAATGGATATTATAAAAATGCATGCAACAAATTAAATTTATGTATAACTTGATTTATTTAAATAATTTGTCTTTATTTTCTTACGTTTATTTCGTAAATAAACTAATAACGATAAATAAATTACTTATTAGAATAATAAATGCGTTAATTGAAGTTCGGGTAACTAAATTATTTATTTAAAATTTAAATGTCACAAATAATCAACTTTATCAATCATGAAAAAGTCATACGAAAACAACAAAAATTGAACTTAGGATTCATCCATACAATCAATATCTCTCGACATAATTTTTGCCATGTATTGAGAACAATCTCGGTCTTGAAAACTTGTGCTTAGTTCCATGTCTACTGAGTCTTCGTTTTGATCTGAAAATCGCTCCGTGTCAGACTTTTCAATTTTCACTTCTGGAAGATATGCTTCGTAAATTTTATAAGTTGGTTCAACCCATTTTTTTGATCGAGGCAAATAGTATGGATCAAATGGGAAAAATGATTCTAGAATATTGCCAAAAGATCCAATGCTGTCAATGTCCGAGACATTTAAAGATTCACGAACAGTTGTTGGAATACTTGCACGTTGGTTTCTTTCCAAGACT
Source organism: Proisotoma minuta (assembly GCA_034698145.1). Taxonomy (NCBI): domain Eukaryota; kingdom Metazoa; phylum Arthropoda; class Collembola; order Entomobryomorpha; family Isotomidae; genus Proisotoma; species Proisotoma minuta. Next base: position 18,222 of record JAQIXN010001097.1, on the reverse strand, counting down.
GTTTGGCAGTAAGAAATTTGATGAATATGGGAAACCTTCACAAAGGAGACAGCTACAGGTTGAACAATTGCTTTTAAGGGATTTAAATCACAGGTTACAAGTCGGCCAAGGTTTAGAGTCCCAGTGAAAGCCGTGCCTATAAAATATTACAAAAGATTATGAATTATCGGAATTGTTAACCAAACAAATAAATAATACTAAATATAACTTACATTTTTTGCTACCAACCAAATCTTTATTACGGAATGCGAAAACGTAAAAGATTGTTTGGCAGACGGCGTAAAATGGCCCATGCATCTGAATATTGACACTTGACCAATGAGAACTCTTCACGCGTTGATCTACATACAGATTTGCCCAATCTGCCATCATTGTGAGCCACCGTTTCAAGATCCTGAAATTATTTTTGACCGCAATATTAGCAGAATGAAAATGGACAAAAACAAAGGAAAAATAAATACTTACTTGACAGAGACGACACTTGATCTCGTGAGAACTCCACTAATGTACGACATACATTGCATTCTTATCACAGCCGGAGTATTAATATTTATGACTTTTTTCCATAAAAAGTCGAGAAACTTTCGTGTAAATTTTGGCTGAGTACTAACCAAGTAGAAATATAGAAACTGAACATGATTTACTCCAAACGTTGGTAAGACTTCAGTTTCAAAAGTGGATATAAGATAGTCATAAAACGGGTCAAAGTCATCTTCAGGTAAACTGGAAACATGTCTTTCGATGCACTCAAAAACTAAATTCAGACACAGATCCAAAATGTTAACCAAAGGATTTATTTGGGTATTTGATTGAAGGATGATAGAATTAATCAATTCTTGATTATCGAAAGAAATAGATACAACGCCCCCGTTTTCCGATTTCACACTTTCACTTAAAATAGTTTCGTTAATTATTTCACTTAATAGCTCCGAGTGTTCGCGAGGAACATTTACATCGATTCGGCATAATCTAAAAGAAAGAAAACATATTTAAATTAATTGAACTAATAAATTAAATCATATAGAAAAATGGTATGCTTACTTGTGAATGCATAAATGTAAGATTTGGTTTATTAGCTGTGGTGCGTAGTTAATGGATTCTATCATGTTTTTAACGTAGCAAAAATGCGTATAGGCTGGGCGTCCCATGTAAGGATAAAAAGTCCCCATTGTTTTTATGCAGCTCTCTTTCATTCTAAAAAAATAAAGCCATTTTTAGATAACAATAGAATTATTAAATTGACAATAAAATACCTAGGAATAGGAAATGCATTCAATAACTTTTCCAAGTTTCGATGCGTCGCATCAAATACTTTTTGGTCTTCATTGGAAATTACATCAGGATTCTGAAGATCGCCAGGAGTCTGAGGCAAAAATTTACGAATAAGCGATTGCAGCACGCTCCCAGAATAACATGGTCGGATAACCAATAGTTCAGAAATAAAGTCCTCAAACGCCCTCACGACTTTTGGAGAACGAGAACACCAATTGGAATCCTAATCAAAATATTAGTTATTATAGTTAGTTGTCCAGCTTTCGAAAAATGTATAAATGCTTTGTTTGTTTTTTTAAATTACCAGAGCTTTCTGAACCAATGCGGACATCTTATCATCCAAAGCTTCCACATTTTCTTTTAAACTGTCGATAAGTTTGAGCATTGATTGGTCCTACAACAATCAAGTAAGTAAAATCGATAAACGCCATTTGTCACATGCAATAATTAAATAGTTTTTAATATTGTCTTACATTAATTTGTCCCCAATCTTCCAAGCAATTTAACAATTTCTTCAACTCCCTTGCTTTTTGAACATTGTTAGAATCAGGGGAGAAGATGGAGCCCTTCATTCCTGGAATAAGTGCCCCCAAGACGTCGCTTTGTTCCAGGGGACGTTCTGCCACCGAATTTCTTGTCGCAGAGCCCGTGGCCCCAAAATAAGGCTGTTTCCTCCCATTCGGAGTCTTAGGGGACTCCTCTTTCTTGGTTTTGAGGTTATTATTGGTGTAAGGGTAGCCTCCCAAATTGGAGGAGGACGGAGAAGGGGAAATGGATGTCTTTTTGGAGCCTCCTCCAGAAGTCGGATCGGGGACAACCATTGCTTTAGATAAGCTCTTGGACTTTTTATGGGCCAACATTTACTTGCTAAATTTGCTAATATTGCAAAAACTGTTAAAATTGCTTAAAATATCCCAGTGGTGCTACAATAGTGGAATTGCAACTTTGATAACATTTAAGATAATTATGCAAACACCGCCCACAACTTAATTGTGCCTTAATTTGGGACAATTTTGGGACATATGACGACTTTGTCTTCAGAGAACGTTTTTAGAGGAGAGCATGCTTTAAATGCTTTTGTGTGAACTCATGGCTAAAAAGTGACTTGTTTCTTCCACTGGGAAATTCAAACCTCAGCCGGAGATCCCTAAAAAGTGGAAAAAAGGACAAATTGAAAATTCGCAAAAGTTGTCAAAATTTCTAATTGGCATTCATTTAGTTAAGTGGACCCTGTCCCCTGTCCAAAGGTAATACTCATTCCCTTATCCCCGTCAAGGGTTAAGGTTCCAAAGGGCTCAATTTTCCAAGACAACCGCACTTGTCTCTGTTTTGAAAAGAAAAAGGTCACAAAATTAATTTCTAAAATATTTCAGACGACCATTGGACCTCGGGAGTCGTGTGAAAATAAATACTTGCTTGGACAACCTCTTGGATTAGCATCACAAAATTTAAAAGTCAACAATGGTTGCCCTTCGAATGTTTGGAGCAAAGGCGTTAGCTGTAGCCACCCCCTTCCGTAACTTTCAGGTCCGGATTGACATTATTGTCACATTATTGATGTCACACCAATTGTCCTTCAAATGGATAACATTGTCAAAACTTTGTTGTTTTTAGACTTCTGGAATTCGCATGCTTTCTGGTGTTCGTTTCTCGACAATCTATCAAAATCAAAAGAACCAGGAAAATCATGGGTATTATTTTAATCTAATTAAACCTAACCTAAGTAAATTTATTGATGTGAATATTAATGAAATGTTTTGCAGACACAACTTTAGGGGATGCATTCTAAAACCACAAGGTGATGTTTTGAGTCGCCGATTTTCTTCACAAACCGGATCAGGGTAAATACAGGATATTGATATATTTTTATATAAATATTCAGTTCTTATTTATAATTAAATTATTAAATTATAATTAAATTAAATTAATTAAATTAATTAATTTAATTATTGCAGATCCAGGAAAGGGAAAAGTTGGCTGATGGCATTTGGTGCAGCGGTTCTTGGAATTGGTGGAGCTTCATATGCATACTTGCAAACTGAAGATGGTCGAATCATGGGTGATCAACTTTACAAGTGGGTTGAAGACAGTTTGGGGCTGGCCCCAAAGCCAGTTCCATCCCTGCCTTCTAAAAAATTAAATCTTACTGATTCTAAAAAAGCTGACACCAAAGTCAGTTCATCTCCTCAACAAATCTCCCCAGATATCAACTTAATAAGTGGTCCTCCGAATGAGTAATTTCAATGACTTGATTTTTTTTAATCGTGTGGCTTCTTGCTTGCTTAAAGTTATGAGCTCTCTAAAAAAAATGCTTTGGTTTCCTGCTTCTCCTGCAAATATTTTTTAATAGTGTACATTTGAATAACTTAAAGAGTTTGTTATTTTTCTTAGAGTAAAATGCGAAGGTGATTGCATAGAGAAGAAATGTAAGTATTATTATTATTATTATGACTTTTGAAAATCAATAAAGGTGACAAACGATCATTTTAACTATTTTAAGGCGGAGACAGCGATTGCCTTCGTAAAATGGATAAAGAGGAAGAGATGATTCAAAAGGCCAACGCAGAATTAGAAAAGGCACTAAAAGATGTTAAGCCTAAAGCTGTGGAATACACTGAGGCCGCTCTCAAAGCTTACTGTGAGGCAACTGAACTAATCAAACAGTTTATGGACAAAGTTTATTGTGCCATTGAAGAAGACAACTTGGAGTCTCCAAGATTTGAAGAAGTTTGGTGCGATATTTACGACACGGCTCAAAAGCGTTGTGAAAAGGTGACAGCAAATATTTTTATTTTCAAAATTTTTAATGAAATAAATGATAACAAATTAAACAATCAAGTTTAATAATAATTGCAGGTCAAGGATGCTTTGGCTAAGGGTCAATGTGCCTGGGAATTGCTTTGCCGACTTCGTGAAGTGATTGAAAATGGAAAGGCTTGCAAATACACTTCTTGCAATCCTCTCCTCATCACTGCAGAGGAAGCGCTTCTCTGTGCTGAAAGAGAATTGCTGAATGCCAAATCAAAAATGGAATGCATTCAAAGTGAATCACGTTTAGTAGAGCAGTATCGTAATGTCGTTGAAGATTTTCGCCGTGATCTCAAAGTATTTAATTTTAAGAGCTTGTGGTGGCTGGATTTAATTGTCCTTTTTTACATAGGCTGAGGTTGATTCTATTGTTACTTCTGAGGAATGCAAAAATACCTTCACTGGAAATGAGTGCACCATGGTCATTACTCACGCTTACAAAAAAGTTCTTCGAATCCAAAAAGAGCTCGCTCAAGTTCAGGTACAAGAAAATAGTTTATTTATTTAAAAAATAATTAATAGTTTACAGTTTACTAACTTGGCTTTAAAAAATACTTTTCAGGTATGTACTGGGCAGGTTCCCCAAAGACTTCAATCAACTTTGTGCTAGCTTGCTTGCAAGGTGATTTCCTTAACTAACTTAGCTTTCCGCTTTAACGCTTTATGTTTCTTTTAATTTCAATTTGGAAATCTAGTAATGATTATTGTTGTCTTTGTATCCGCTTGCATTTGCATGATTAAACCAACTATTTTCAGGAATGCGGTGCTGGTGGATCTGGATCTAATCAAGAGAGTGGTGGTAATAATAGTGACAAAAATGCCGATGGCAGTTGCAGTAAATGCTAATTTCAACATTACGCTTTCTCAAATCTCACTCCAAATCTTAAAATTTTTGTGCTTGCAATAATGTCTGCAAACTAATCTAAATTCCAATACGAAAAAAACATGATATACGCTTATAATGTTGACAATGCAAATAAACTAGTCCAATAATCAACCCTTGCTTTAGTGCTTTCAATTTATAATTTAAGAAAATAATAACAGAATTATATGTGTGTCTTTCAATAGTTATTAGCGTCCAACTCGCTCGGTGCGGAAAAATCCGATAACATTAACAATAATAATAATAACAAGGTTAGTTTTTCAAACGTTAAAAAACTTGAAACGTTTTTTACAAGCTTCGAATCAACCGTTTACTCTATTTATATATTTTATGACAGATGGCAACGGATTTGCGACAACAGTTTGAACGGGACATAATTGACGCTTTGAAAAGACAGGCGATTGCGTACCAAGAGAATTTTGATAATCAACTGGCCTTGATGAAAGCGGAATACGAACGAAGAATCCATCAACAAGATAAAATATTGGAGGCAGAGCGCGTTGTTGAATTGCAAGCGAAATACAACAAAGCTTCTGCAGCTCTGGCTGCCATCGAACAAGGAATCGAAGGTTTATATTAACTAATCAAATTAACAAATTAAAATTACATTAGAATTATTATTTAATCACAGGGCGTCAAGAAATGAACTCGAAATCACAAAAACTAAGAAAATTGTGGTCAACCTGTAACACTTTATTTAGCAGAGTCAACTATGCTCAGTATTACACAGACCACGAATCAACTTTTAATTATGCCACCATCAATAAAAGTAAGTACGCTTTGTAAACAAGTTTTTAAAAAAGAAAAAAACATATATTCATTTATTTAAAAATTTTTACAGGCGATTTGGTAACCGACTTTAAAGATGATGCCTTTGCTTCCCAACTAATAGTCACACTCCCTGATAAAGTAACAAGCTTCGAAGACCTTAAACAAAGGTTTTTTGACAAACTTGAGCCAACCTGTCGAAAGACTATGATTTTAAAAGAAGGGGAGAAGCTAAATTTATGGAAATATGCATTGGGATCTATAGAGTCTGCTCTTATTGCTCGTTGTGGTAGTTAAATTATTATAATATACCTTTTTGATTTGTAGCTTGATTCAAGCTGCTTGAAAAGAATTAAATTAATTGGAATATTTTATTTGTATCAGATGGAGAACGTAAAACGGCCAAGAAAACGTTTGAAATTTTAGACCGAACTGGATTCCATCTGAAGCGTGGGGAATTACTGGAGGCTACTGCGACATTAAATAGTTTGACGGGTCTCCCGCGACAAGTGGCCAAGGACTGGCTGGACGACGCGCGGGCTGTTTTAGAAACAAATCAAACGCTATTCACATTAATGACTTATGCAGCATCAAACAATGTCTATTAGTCGCTAAATCACTCGTAGTATCTAATAATTTATGTCCAAATTGTAAACTTCCAGCAATAATTTTTATGTCTTAATTGCAGTATTTTAATTCGGTTTTACCCCTTGAAAGAAAAATGGGTTAATAGAGTGATAACAACTTATCTTATCTATTATTATCCATTGCCGTCAAGTCCACGTAGTCATTCATCATTATTACCTAAATTGTTATCCATCAAAGATGAATAAAAAATATATATTTTCCAAAATAAATGGATGAATGAATGTTTGGAAGTATTTGGAAGTATTGCATTGTTTCCAAGCGTTGGGAAGTTGGAAGGGGCGGGGCTTGTGGGTTGGCGGGTGGGCTGGGAAGAAAAGGCGGACGAACGAATTGAACTCGTTTTTGCTCGTTTTCTTGCGCTCAGCTACTCAAAGTACTCAACAAGTCCTCCATAATTTACTCCAATAAAATCAATTGAAATCAATTTAAATGGCAGCTAACTGAGAGTCGGCATCCTACATTTGGTCTCGCGAATTGGCGAGAGCCAAATATTTGCTAAACTGCCACTTGATTTGCCTACAGATAAGGTAAGATTTAATTACTTGTAATTGTAGCTCTACTTTGGAGGGAATGGAAACTGAGAAAACCTCATTTATCCAATTACTTAATTATTACTTCCCACACACTCGTGCTTAATATTTAAATTGGTAAATTTTCCAGATAAGAATGGCTCCTGTTGGAAGGAAACGTTTCAAGGGCAAATCTGATGATGATGGAGATAGTGAAATGGAAGAGGTCCAGGCGACCAACAATCAGGGTGTGGTGGATTTTGCGGAATTGGACACGGAACCTTGGGACACTCTGAACCCAACGCCCGTGTCAAGAACAATTGCAAACACCTCGACTTCTACTGGGGTTTCGCCAGTTGTGGACGAAAACGCCAACAATCGGCATAAGAAGGCGAGAGGCAGTAAAAAAGCAAGGTTGTCGGAAAAGCGTGTCTCGGAAGGGGAACAAGCGGAGACGACCAATCTCGCTCTTTCACGAAGCTCCAGAAAGCGACGAAGAACTAACGAGGTGGACATGGAACAAAACGAATCAGTTGTTTTATCTTCTGATGATTCTGAAGATGAATTTGTAATTCCGGAGCCTCCAACAAAGAAGGCGCACAAAAGGAGACATCGACGTCCAAGTGACACTATGAGCACAATCAGCAACAGGAGTAAACCTAGAATGGCATCCTTGCTAAAAAAACAGATGAGGGATAAAGATAAATTTAGCTCGCAGCAAAATGAAGTAAGGCATTAATAATTAATGATTAATTACACCAATTTATATCATTTGAAACGGAATATTGACGTGCATCATTATTAAATAACGATTATTTTTCTTTGTGTTTAGAATGGAATTGTAGAGCCATACTCTGGAGTTGTGAAAAGTTTGAAAATGTACAATTTCATGTGTCACAGTGGCTTTTACCAAGAATGGCATCCCAATTTGAATTTCGTAACTGGAGAAAATGGTTCTGGCAAAAGCGCATTATTGACTGGATTACTCATTGGCTTGGGCGCAAAGGCGACAGTTACATCTAGAACAAGGTCCATGTCGAGTAAGTATTGTTTTAACAATTACTAAACAGTTTTACGTTGTTTTTTTTTTTACATTTTTGCTTTCTTAATCTATAATCAATAGGTCTAATTCAAAAAGGCAAAGAGAGTGCAAGGACAGAAATAACATTGGTAAATAACGGCGCACTTTCAAAAGCTAAATATGGATCCGAAATTACAATTGAACGAACAATTTCAAGAAGTGGGACCTCCAATTATAGATTGAGAGTATTTGGAAAGTTTCGCAAAATGAAGAAACACGAATTGGACTTCATCTTGTTATCATTTAATATTCAACTTGATAATCCAGTGGCGATTTTGAACCAAGAAGTGGCCAAGAATTTCCTTCGAACTAAAGATCCTAAAGACAAGTAAGAATATGATACGACTACCTACCAGAATTGTGTGCTTAAAATGAGTTAAAATCAACATTATATATTATTACTTTTCAATTTCAGGTATCAATTGTTTTATCAAGGGACATTGCTTTCAAAATTGTTCCAGCTTCTAAATGAAAGCAGAGCTGATATTATTACCTGTCATGAAAATTTGGAGTATTACAAAGCTGTAAGTTACATGCATTATTTTAAACTATTAATGTACATAAATAAAAATGTGTTTTAACTTTTATATAGCGAATCTTGGAGATGCAAACAAAAGTTGACCAGCTCAAGAACAAGCTCAGAGAATACGACAACTTGAAGACCATGAAAAAAAAATTGGCAGATTTGCAGGAAGAATATTTATGGGCAGTTGCAAATGATGAAGAGAAGCGATTGACAGAATTGAATAATAAAATCAGGTCCCATGATCTTGGAATTACAAAGTTTGCTGAACAACTGAAGGAAGCAAAAATTAAGAAGCAAGAAGTAGAGCAGAAACTTGAACCTGGGATTGAAAAAATCGAAGAAATTCGCACGACAATTAAAGAAAAAGAAAAAGTGATGGAAGCTACTCGAAACCAGATAAAAGAACTACAAAAAACTATAGTGTCTTGTCGAGCAACAGTAAAGACAAATAAGGATATGATCAAGAGAAAAGATAAAACTCTCAGCGACTTGCGCGCAACATTGGAGCAACTGATGGCTACGTCTGCTGCAGACAAAGAACGAATTGTTCGTGAATATGAAGAATGTAAGGAACAACTTGGTGCTGAAAAGAATCAAGCTTTGAGTGAGCTAGATTCATTGAAACAAGACGTTGAGCAATTCGACCATGCGATGGAGGCAGCTTCAACTGAAACAACAAATGTTATTGACGAATTCAATCATTTGAAGAAATCTTTGGGTATGGAAAAAGACAAAATTAAATATTAATGGAAAACATTAAAATACTGTTAAACATTTTCATGACAGACGCAAAACAAAGAGATATAAAACGAATGCAAACGCCCGGAACAAACAAGTTTGCAATTTATGGTAGAAATATGGAAACATTGGTGTCTAAAATTACTGCGAATGCTCGGCGATTTAAGAAACTTCCACGCGGTCCAGTCGGGGCTTATATAACTATCAAAGATGCAACATATGCAGGACTGGTTGAATACATTTTGCAAAAACCATTTTTAACTACGTTCATAGTTGAAAGCAATGATGATTTCTTGTTACTTAAACAATTAATTCAAGAATGTTACCGAGATCGGCAAAGCATTGGATCCAGTTTGCCTTCGATCAAAATTAACAACTTTTCGGATACGGTTAGTTGTTATTATTTATTATACTTTTACATTGTTGGTTTTGGTTTTTTTATTCGCTAGTTGACATTTGTTTGCTACAGGTGTACGATTTGTCAAATACCAAGGCACTGGTCCCAGGCGTTCCAACTCTATTGGATTTGGTAGAAATAGAGAATAATGACCCAGTGATTACGAATGGTTTGATTGACTATGTGCAAGCTGAGAGCACTTTGGTGTTCAAAACCAATCAAGACGCAGCGGAAATCTTGAAAGACCCACGAAGGTATGTAATAACTTATTTAAATATTTAAAATAAAAAACTAATATAATATTTTTCTTCAGGTGTCCCCGAACAGTAAAAATGGCCGTCACTCTCGAGTTTTACAGGTTAACTCCAGCTCCAAACTACACGGCAACAAATTTTGCAGCAAAGGGTCATAGAGCAATGATATTAAAGACCAGCAAACAGTCACTCATTGAGTAAGTATTAATTTTTTTAAAAAGAAAATGTGAAACAATAAAAACTAAAAATCATATTTATTTTTGTGTATAGAAATTTAAAAAATGAGTGTGCCAAACTTCAGGATAGATTCAATGAGCTCAAACCTCAAGTTGAACAAAAACAACAAGAAGAAATCAAACTCCGGCGTCAGCATAATAGTATGAAAGCTGAATTAGAGACCAAGAGACGTGCAGTTGGTCAAATTGAACGTAACTTGAGAGAAAATGAGCTAAGAAAGTATAAGGAACCTGATGTAGAGTCTCACGTGAGTTATCAATTTATTTTCATGTGATAATTTTGTTGTGGCTTATAATATATTTTTAATGTCAAATGTGTAACAGGTAGAGGAAATTCAAGACATTGAACAACAACTTGAAGTTTTAACTAAGGAGAATGAAGCGAAAGAAAAGTGCATCGAGACTAAAACTAAGGAAGCTGACACTCTGGGCAAACAAAGGGAAGAGTTGCAGTTTGAAATTAAAAAGCTAAATAAAAGTATCGAGTCGAATGAATCCGAAAAGCAAAAGCTTCAACAAAAGTCTAAGACACTGGACTTGGTAATTAAACGCGTTGACATAATTTTACTTAACTCAATTTATTCAATCTATTTATTGGAATGACGTTACAGATGATTGAAAGACTCAACACAAAAATGAAAGAATTTGATAGGGCAAAACAACCCACCCTCGAAAATCTCACTAGATGTGAAAAAGAGTATCAGAGGAAACTCAAACAAGCTGAAGATAAGTGTCCAAGAATTGAAACTGCACGGTCTTCTGATGATGTGAAGGGCGATGTCGATGACGCGAGAGAGAAAGTTGAAGCAATCATGGAACATGTTGGAAATGTTCAAGTTTTGAGAGTGGACTGCAAGAAACAAAAGGAAGAATTGGACGCAAAAATGAACGAATTTCGGCCAATTTATCGATCATATTGTGTATTTAAAAAACAACTTTTAAAAGGATATTTTGAAATATTTTTAATATATATCTAATTGTGGTTTTTAATAGATGCTAAAAACGTTGGTCCAATCCCAATTTAAATTCTTGATTACAAAGAGACATCAAATTACAAATGGATTGTCTGTAATGTTCCGTGGATTAGTTCAAGAGAGAGGCTACAAAGTACGTTTTCATAAAGAAAATGTCATTCACCATTTATTTTATAACAATGTTTTTGTAGGGAGAAATGATGATTGACCATGCTAAACAAGAACTTCACTTTTTTGTGTGCCCAGACAAGTCGGCTTCAAAAAGAGCCAAGAATGCAATCGTTGATAATAATAAGATTACAAAGTTAGTGCTTATTATTACTACATAACGAAACGAATTTTTTTTTTTGGTTATTAATTTTGTTTTATTTTCAGAAAAAGTCTGGTAGAGTATTCTCTAGGCTTATCTGGCGGAGAGCGTTCGTTTTCGACAATTTGCTTTATCCTATCATTATGGCAAGTTATGGAATGTCCATTTTACATGCTGGACGAATTCGATGTCTTTATGGATGCATTTAATAGAAAAGTTAGCCAACAGGCTTTGATGACTCATGCCAAGTCATTCTTGCGAAATCAATTTTTCTTGTTTTCGCCCCTCGATCTTGTTGAAATTCCATCGCAAAATGAAGCAACTGTGATTCGGTATATATACATTCAAAAATTGGAAAATTTTACATTTTACTAAAGAATTTGTCAAATTCAATTTGAATTATTTTTCCACAGATTAAAGCCAGCTAGACCTGATAATTCAGATGACACTGTTCAAGGGAACAGTTTTTCCGGTGACAATGAGATGGAAAATGTTGATCCATCGTCAGGGCGTGAGAAAATTGCCCCAGTTGCCAAAGCTGCTGCTGCTGCAGCTATACTCGGAAAAAGGGGCCGCCCTAAAACCGCATCATCCGTCGCAATGGGCGAAAAGAACAAATCAATTCGTCATTAAACACTATATAACCTTTATTTAATTTATGAATTAATTAGTGTAACAATTGCCAAATTGTCCATACATACAACTAGTCAAAATGTTGTTTTTTTCTAGCTGGCTTTTTCTGTAAACACTTTTTTTCATATAGGCTTTCCACATTACAAAAAAAAACAGTATTACAGACTTTTCTGTAGCATTATCTTTAAACAAACATTCAAGTCACAACATTCCCATATTGATTCCTATAATAAAAAAAATATAATTAAAATAAGCTTGAGTTGACAATGGATGTAAATCTTTAATTTTCTTTATTTTTTTATTTGCAGCAAAAAATATTAATATGAATTTTACCAGTATATAATAAAATTGACGCTAGCTCAGTTGTTTATGAAACAATCAATTTATTTATTGACCTGTCAGTGCATCTTAGCCCAACAGTCCATCAACTAAAGAAACCAGATCTGTCAAATCAAATCCCTTCACCTTTCAATTTATAAATTAAAAAATGAACACCTACGAGAATATATTTAATAGCTGTTTATAACAGCCTCGTAGTTGGCACAACTTCTGTCATTGTCATCATTATATTATTATGTACAAAAGCTAAGTATATTATTCGCTTTTCTCGAGATGAGACATTCTCTAATTTGCAACTTCCTCTGCAAATTAGCTTGTCTTTGCTTTGTGTTGATACATTGACTCGACTCACTATATTTGCATGTTATCTTAACAAATTAAACATTTACATTTTTGCCATATTGACATTTCATTCAACTCGATCCATTGGCAAGTTGTGTCCATCCCACATTCTATGTATTTACCTATAATTTTACATGGGCAGAAATAAATATAAGGTAGTGCTTGAGTTAATTTAATTTATTTCAATATCCATTTATTTTAGCACCGTCAGTGGTCAGATTAGGAGAAAGATTTCAAATTGATTTTATTGTTTTGCATAAACAGTCGTGAGTCAACTCAGTCAACGTCAAGAAGTGAGTTTGTGAATAATGGAATCTTTGTCTCATGCCAAAAAGGTGAGACTTTATTCAGCTCATCAATGTAATTCCAATTGTAGCCATAAAACAACAATATTTCATTTCCATTGTTTATTGTTTATCTATAATGCATAATTTAGCTTAATTTGGGAATATGGACCCTCAACTTTAATTTACATTTACATATCTGTATTAAGTTCAGTCTGCTTTTTGGTTCTGTTTGCTTGGTCTGTCTCTGAATGAAAGCTCTACATAAAACTCAATCAACTTGGAAATAATCTGAGCGGATATCGGATATCAACTTGCTGTATATTCAATTACGTTCAAGTTAAATAATAATAATATATTTATTTCAGCCACATGACTAAATAACTGCCAGCAGTAAGAAATCATGCTGAGACGAATCTTGGGAAATGGAGACTACAAATCTTTGTCCGGTGACCACGAAGAAGGTGAAAGCAGGACCGGAAAATCTCCAAAAGAAAATAATTATTCACCTTCATATAATGAATCAGAAGAAAATTACTTTTCCTCTGAAGAATCCCCCATAAGAAGAACGAGTGTCTCAGAAGCAAAGGAAACGAAAGCAGAGTTTCCAGACAAGAGAAAGCATGAGAAAGTGATGGAAATTATGTTCAATTCCGTGGACTGCGCAAAACCCGGGACCGGGAATGAGTCAGATTCGTATGCCAAACTTTCACCAGCACTTTCTCCAGTTGATCCCAGCCCACAACAAAACCACGAGAGTATTCAGACAACAAGTAATAAATGTGACCTGAATTTGACATTTCAGCCTGCTGATTTGACTGGTAATAGTGATACCTGGAGTGAAAAAAGTTTGGACCTCCAGGGTCATGATAATACAAAATTTAAGCAAGGAGAAAGTGACTGTTTTGAAAATACTGTCAATAATGAGTTACTAAATGACTCTGTGTTTATTCCAAACGAGCCTTGTTGTTCTGTTGGCACTTCTGACAGCTCAACTCCTTCCACCTCAGATTCCAAACCGAGATTCAAGGGAATACTTCATATCCACAAAGTTAGATCTATTTCATTTCCGGAATCTTTTTCATCTTCAACCTCTAGTTCAATTAGTCCTCCAACCAAAAATTCTCAAAGAAGTGTTAGCACAAGCACCGCAAGCAGTCCTGAAAAAGACGAATACAACGATTGGCAATTTTGGAGAGAGTCAATTCCAGTCGAAAAATTCACACAAGACGAGAACGGAAACTTGAAGAATGTTTATTCATTTCATCTCTTATCTTCCTCATCAGTTTTTAGCCCATCGTCAGCCAGCGAAACGAAGCAGAGTAACAGTAATTATAACATCAAAACAAGGAATGGTGGCAACATCAACGCCAACGCAGCAACTTGTTACAATATCAGCAATCATGCCAAATCCACAAACCACTACTACTACCTAATCCCTTGCACTGAGTGCTTGGAAGCAAACGCTAACTTGATTGAAAAGCTTAGGAATCCTTCAGTCTTCTACTTTGAAGAGAACCGAGGCAGTAGGGATCTCAAATTTTGTGGACATAAGCGAACGTTTATCCAAGCGAGCAGAGAAGACGCGTTTAGTAATAGCGTTATCCACCAAAAAGATTCCACAACTCTAGTCTCAATTTACAACAATCGGCAACAATTAGGTGTAACAAGCATGGGGAACCAGCCTGGGAAAGAAAAGGGGGAGAAAGCAGGGAAAGGGAACAAAAAATCAAAGGAAGCCAGCAAACGAACAAACTCTTCGTCTGGAGCCCAGACTCCAAAGGGGAAAAGTTTGAAAAACAGGCCAGCCCCACCCCCACCCACCACCCAACAACAACAACAACAGAATAGAGATAAAAGTGGTAAGGGAATCTATTTGTAAATTGGAACAATGAGTCATTATATTTATATACACAATGAGTCACACAAATAACTTTCATGCCATGCACTTTTTGCATTTTATGTTACAGAGATTACATGCAAAACACAAGCAAACTAAAATGCACTTATTGCATTGCATTTTTTACATGTATTTTTCTTCACTTCACCACTGTATGCGTTTGTACAATATATAGGGCCTGAAGGGAAAACACCTTCCTCTGATGAAGAGGTCCATCTAAGCATTGTAGTAAATGATGTTGATGATGATAATACGGAACAACATTCTGAAGTATTTGAGGAAGATGACAACGAACTGTCAGATGTCGAGTCTCTGACTGTTCCAGATACTTATCGAACTGCTTTCACCGACGGTAAGAAACTAACTCTCGTATAAATGCATATGAATAAGCTTTTTTTTAGTCAAGACGCAATTGTCACCACATAAATAGCTTTAATGAAATTGATTGAATTGGTTGCTAAAAGCGTGACAAATTAATAACTTCCGGTGAATTTGTGCATGAATGCGTAATTTTAGTTTTTTGCCTAATGCTCTGTCTCTGTGCAATATAACTTCCGGTTGAAATGTTTTGGTAAACACTTTGGCTTTGATAGTTTGAAAGATCTATTTTAGTTGTGAAATAATAATAAACATACAAGACGAGTATGCTTAATTTACCTGGATTTGGGTTCACTTTCCCAGGTATCACTGGCACAGAGAGTTATCACACGGCCTTGGGAGCTCGAACTTGGTCCCATGAAGATTTGGGAGACGATGACACGCTAAGAAATCAAAGTGACCAATTAAGCATTGACTCTTTCGAGGTAAGACTTTGAGCATTTCTTTCAATTTCATTTAGTGCACACATTCTTTGTGCTTATAATAAGCAATTCATATAGTCATTGAATCATTTACAACCCTTCCTCTTTAACCTCTATGTATATATATTATGTACTATTATCCAGCTGCAAGTGAAACAACTTGCTTTCTTGACTCTATTGTTAATCAATATTATGACTGTTTTTAAAGTTGACAATGCCTACTGCCGAAAGTAATGGGAATCTCGTGTTTGAGGAGGAAGATGATAACAATGGCAGAGGCTTTGGATCTCTCTCTTCCTCAGAAATCATGTAAGTCTCAAAATATCCTATGCGTTATTGCACTTTGTAATCATTTGTTCTAAAATTTTCAGTGGCCAGTCCCAAAGACCCTTGCCCACTTCTTTTACATTGACACGGAAGAGGAAAGTTGAGTTATCCTCAGTTTCATCCCCAGTGGACGATCTTCCCCCAAATTCGATATTGGGAGGAGGAAGAAAAGACTCGACGGTTAGCGAGCAGTGCCTTTCAGGTTCGTCAGTTGTTGTCCACTTTCATGACAACTTTTGTTGTTATTTAGCTGCAATCAATAAATTGTTGAGAAATTCATTCAACTGCATATTAATTATGTTGCATCGTCAAATGCTTTCCCATAAAAATAAAAATGAACGAGACAACAAATGAGTGGGAGGAGGCTTGGGAAGCGCAGAGTTATAACTTCATGAGAAATTTTGGAAGAGAATTTGAGGACGAAGGAGAAGGCGATGAAGGTTTCTTTCAAGAAATAGAAAACGAGGAAGTTTATGAAAATTCCAACTCTTCTTCTTCTTATCTGTTTGGTGATCTTGATGTGGACAAAATTATCTTCTTGTTCACAATTTCAGGCTCCTCAATTTTACTCCTTCTATTGGTCATGTACACTCTCTCTTGTCTCATCTCCATTTACTTCAGATTTAGGCATCGACAGATTTTCAAAGCATATGAACAATTAGAAGCACAGTTGAAAGAAACGAGAGTCGAAAGCGAAGAGAAAATAAAAAGAGCCAAAGAAGTTAATGATCAACTTGAACAATTTCTCCAAGATGTTAAAACGCGACTGGAAAATGGGGAATTTGACTTGACTGAAGGTGGAGACCAGACCATGAATATACTATTTTCAAAAGAATACATAATATAAAAATTCATTCGCGACTATTTAATGTTTTTAAAAAATTATCTGACTGACTTGTCTATAACTTGCGTATATTGTTTTTAGGGGGTGATCATGAAATTGGGGGTCTGGGAATTAGCTGCGTCCCTCCAAGACGTTATGCCTCTGTCTCCGATGTCCCTCCAGACTCAAACGTGTTGCGAAAAGTTGCAAGTCTCAGCGAATCTCAACAATCAAAAAGCTCGTCAAAGCCAAAATGCATTCCTGAAAAGCTAGATTTCAAACAGTTTGAAAAATTTGAAGGGAAGATGCTAATAAATTGGTTCATTACATCAGTCCAAGAAGGAAATGCATCCACAAATAACGATCTCAAGTCGATGGCGAATCATTACTGTACAATGTTGTTGGCAGCCGGAGTTTTGAAGCAGATTGAAGACTCTGTCAATCCTCACGACGCAATTTTTAAACCTGACCTCATGTACTACTGGGCACATTCAGAGTCCCCTGCAATATCAACTCAAGTTCCTGGAAAACTTCCCCCAGTGGCATGGCCCCCAGCTTTAAATTCTGCTGGGGTCCAAACAACAACCCCACCTTCAAAACCTGGGGCAAAATATACGGAATCAGGTAAATTTCTCATTTCTTGCCAATTAATGTATGTACCAAGTATTTATATGGTTTTCCAATATCTAAATCTTTAACTAACAATGTGATAACTTTCATCTATTCTGTCTTGGGATTTGTAATTAACATAGGTGATGGGGAGGTTTCTAATGTTGGGGGAATAACAACTCGAACACTTTCACCCGAACATTTGCCCAAGCCTGGAATTGTCCCCGAGACAGTCAGTCACTTTGAGAGTGAAATTGATCTCACGCTAAAAGACGACGATAACAAAGGTTTGATTAATTATGAGCTTTACTAACAACGATTCTAAACATGCATGTTTTTATAACAATTGCATCTAATGTCATGAGCATGTTGAATGTGGAATGTTTTGTGTTCAGAGTTTCAAAATGCAATGATGGGGCTAAAACGGGATCACAAAGAAATGTTGGACAAGAAAGAGAATGAACACGAGGTCAATCTTTTTTCTGTTCGAGGTGAAACAGCTCAACTGCTCGAGAAATATGCAAAACGAATTGAAGAGTTGGAACAGGAAGTGGACAAATTAAAAACGATCCAAGATATTCAGGTATTCAATATAAAACATGAGAAAGTGACGAGCAAAAATGCATGTTTTTCTTTTTTTCTTTAGAATCTTAATCGTCAACTGAACCAAGACTTTAAACAAGATGCTACCAAAAGTGACGCTCCACCTCCACAACCTCCCATGGCACCTCCACCTCCACCGCCGCCCCCCCCAACCCCCA
>JAQIXN010001096.1:0-22744 GCA_034698145.1 Proisotoma minuta | reverse complement strand
AAGTCAGACTCATCTTCATAAAAAAGCTTGTATCCATTCTCTAAAAGAAGTTTTTTGATAGCATCCTTTCCTTCAGGAGCAAGCCAATGTTCTACAAAAATTACCTAAAAATAAGAAAAGTAAATGGATATATTAAACACAAATTAGATTGCGCATATAAAAAGGATGAAATTATCAAATTCTGTTTTAAATTTTTACTCATATCAATAATTAATTTTATTATGATAATTATTAAATTTTTACTTACTTTTATGTAAATTTTGTCAAATGGTATAGCCGACAAAATTTTGTATTCATGGCCTTCGACATCCAAACTGAAGAAATCCACTTTTTTAATGTCCATTGCGAGTGAAATGGAATATAGTGGGAAACAATTGACCATTCCTTCCGAAATGTAGTCTTCTCTTTTAAATACCTAAATTGCGAATGAGTTTTGTTAGATTGTTCAATTCCTACATTTTTGGGATTTCCCATTTTATGTATCTTAATAATGCATTTGGCGTACGATCAATTTTATTTAATTTTTGAAATTTTCTACTCAAAGTTCATTTTTTTTTAATTATTTAAATTGAGGAACAATAAAAAGTTGCATTGCATTTTGGCACTGTGGGGAAAAATATACATTTTTATTATGTTAGCAAAAAATGTTTTAAATTATTCGTCATAAAAAATCAAGGCATTTAATCATGATGCAGCTATATATCAGCTAACTAATTTTTTTCATTCCTTGGACATTTTACAACTTTAAACTACTTATTTCTAAATTTTCCAAAAATTACCTCATTTTGTGGGCTCGGTTCATCATATTTTTCCCCTGGATTTATTTTACCGTTTCCAATTCTCCAGTTTGGGAAAGCATATTTGTGTTTCAAAAATTCAATCTGGGATATTAATTTTATATTTTTTATAAAATCGTTTAGTTTATTATTTAGTTTGTAAAAATTTTACTTGCTCCGGCTGCCTTCCGCTCAAACAAACGTTTGCCATCCAACTTTTGCGATTGTTGTCCCTCAAAATTTTAAAATGCTGTGGAGAAGCTTCGATAAGTAATCCAGTCCAATTGTATTTTAACTCTAGTGCCAATGTATTTGAAAGGAATTCTCCGTCATTTGCCCCACATTCGATGAAAAATCCTGGATCCTGTGACGTTTAGTTAATTTAGCCATTTGTAAATTGCAAGTCTCATATAAACCAATGCAAAGAAAGCTAAATAATTTAATTTTTAACCCAACTTTATATCTAATTATCAAATTACAATTATGCCAATTTAATTATTTTTGTCATAAAATTATGTACTCACACTTAAATTCATGACCTCTTGGCAGAGCCGTACCAACGCTTTGTCCGGCCCACGCAGGATTCTAAAGTCCGGCCGAAAACCCAAATACTTTTTGAAATGGTTTCGCACTTAAATTTTGATATTTTTGGTTCGATATTACTCTGAATTAGAAACAAATTGAACAAAGTCCTCAATTTTGGTATTTATGACATAAAATGTTTTTATTTAAAATGATTTTTAAATGACAAAATTGTAAACTGTAACACAAAAAATCCGATTGGGTTTTAAGTTTGGTACTTGCGGAACTCGGTGCTAGAAAATTCCTTGATAATTTTGCCGCAATTGATCTTTTCGGCAAGCCCTTTTAAATTGATTTTATGGCAACATTTGTCAGATTTTTTGTGCCATAAACGACCGCAGCCAATTTTTGATAATCTTCAATTTTGAAAAAGTTTTTTTGTTTTAAACAACGGTTACCTAAATGTTAAATACATTTATTAAACAGCTTTGCATTTTTTTGAATTATTTTTGAAACGATCTCCTTGTTAACACATTCATAAAAATTTTGAAGTTTTGATTTTGATTTTGAATTTTGCAAAAGGATATTTGGGTAAAAACGGTTTCACTATCGAAGCGAATTCATTTCCTTTTGAAGTGGTTGCAGATCAAAATCCTAGGAAAATTTTGAACAAAGCAGTTCCACTGACTTACAAATTTTTCTTCGTTAGTTGAAGTACGTTTTGGGGTGGCCAGCACCAGAAGAAAATCAAATTATTTGTACTTTTGCTTTAGAGTAAGCAATCCCTATCCGATCCAATTTCGTTGCAATACTAAATTAAAACTTCAGAGCAGTGTTCATGTAGCCCGAGTAAGGGATTTGTATCTCTCTAAATATACTATTTTTAACCTAACCTCACTTAAACATCCAACATTTAAAATAGTCAAACCCGTGCTATTTTTCGCAAAATTCCTATCAAAGAATCCATTAGAGAAATTTTACTAGGGGTTCCGAGACATTATATCATCTCAAAACATGTTTTATTTCCGTCAAAGTTGGTTTGAGAGAAAAACATTTTTTGTTGTCATACCACATTTTTTGCGATTTTGGGTTCCAATTTGAATATGTTTTCATGAAATCAGTTTGTACAAGTTATTATTGACCCAAGGCATCATTCTAAACCAATTTCGATCAAATTTGATCAAAATTAAGTCTTTCAGATTTTCACCCTATAGGCAATTTTCCAACCCCCACCATTTCTAAACGGCTTGGTCGATTTTGCTCATCTTCGAACTCCGCCTTCCTATTGGGTAGTAGAACAACTGTGCAAAATTTGGGAACGATCGGTTAAGCCGTTTGGGCCATATCGTGTCCCAGACAGACAGACGGACACGATGGTTACATAAGCCCTGACTCGGGCTAAAACCAGTCATTCGACAAAAAAAATCGACGCAATTTTTTTATAATTTCAGAGAAATTTTATGCAGACAAAAAATTGTTTGAAGTAAATTAAATATTAAAAAAACGACCAAGGATTCAAGATTATTTTTCTTCTTATTTCTTTACTCGGCTCGTCATGTCAACTCTTTTACTTTGGGAAGCTTTCGCTCTTCACTGGAAACTTTTTCCACAAAACAAAAACTTCCCTATAACATTTGACCTAAATAAGAAGGAAATGGTTAAAAATGATTGGAAATCGACGATTTATTGGTTACCGAATTTCCTTATTATATCTTCATACATTATAATTCCACCGCTTGTCTTTCTTTATTTTGATGTGCCTAATAGTGAAGATGAAAATCCATCTTTCGTCCTTTTGGTATTTTTCTTGCAGGTACTGCTTGCAAGCATGACAACATTCTGCGAACTGACGGTGGCGTTAACTGCAAGAAATGCGGTGTCAGGATTTAACAATTTCATACTCATTGAAAAATTAATGAATGAAGGTAGGATTCAAGAACTTTGAATTTTAGAATTTCACACAACTAAGTATATACAATAAATATTTGTGCATTCCTTATTTCAGAATATGTCAAAGTCAAACCTCAAACTGGGAAATTATTTGGAGGAATTGACTACTTAGGAATTGTAGTGAAAGCCATTCCCCCATTTCTAGTGGTTCCTATCACACCAATATGCGTGACATTTTGTACGCTTAGTAACGTAGACTCGGCAGCTTTGATGATTAGGGAAATCCTCCGGACCCTTGTTCCTCAACACAGGTCTAATAATTATTTAGAAATTTAAAAATTACAATAGTTTCGTTTACCAACAGAACACTCATCTACCAAATTCTGTTTCCGCTTCGGATTCTTCCGTTAACAATAGGGATAATGGAAATTACTAGAAGCATCTCATTTCTTATAATTTATTTCATAATGCCCCTTCAAATAGCAACAAAAGGGATCGCTCTTCTGACAGAGATGAAATGCGAGTTGAGAGATTCTTTTAACGGGCCAAGATTAAGGGCTCTATACGTCTCGCTTGGCCTTGCTAAGGATCGATGTGCATCTCTTCAAGGGCCAACAACTGCGGTCTTTATGCAGCTGGGACAGACAGTTTTTGTTTGCGCATGCGTCGCAAGCGTGAAGATGCATCACATTCTTGCATTCCCTATGTATCTTGTGATGGTCAGTCTTACCATATTAGTTCCGGTGATTATAATGATTCTTCTCCCTCGAGGGTCGGATATCTACGAGAAAAGTAAGGTCAAGTAGTTTTAATTACAGTTTGGGATAATTTTTTAAATACGTAGGCAGTGAATTGCTGTCCGTTTGGAATCATGAAGTTGAACTGGATGCAGCAAAAAAAAGAGGGAGTAAACTAGCAAAATGTGCAATTAAAGCCACGATGGCTTTGAGGCCTTTGGAAGTTTATGCAAGTATTGGACCATCAAGGCTATTTAAGCTTAAAAGAAATACAAAAACTACGTTTTTATACTCGTGTCTCAATGCTTCTATTTCGGGAATAATGAGTTATTCCTTTGATTAATATGGGAGATGTCAAACGTTGTCAAGCTCATTTTTTTGTAGATGGTTCTTGATAATTGAAGATCGCAGGTGGATCAAGATCACAAGTTGTTCAACTCCATGACCACATCTCTTAAAAAGGCGGGTTGTGGAACGATTTATTTGACAATATTTTGTTATTTTCTGCTTAAAAACCGTCTCATATTCTCTTACGAATTGAGGATAAAAGATATATGTATACTATATGTACGGAAAAGATCGATACCGATTTTTTTCGCTCCGATTATTTTACTAAAACAGCTCTAGAATTGCCAATTTTAAGTATTCAGTGGCCATTTTTTGTACACAGTGGCATCGATGCATATGACTTCATATAAAAATTTCAGTATGCAAATAATCTTATTGTGGGAGGAACGGCACACCCCAGACAAATTTCAACAAAATTAAATGTGTATCCAAACATTTATTATTAGTGGCTACATTTTGGTACATTTTTAGACAAAAATAGACCCGGACGACTCACAATAACTTGTCATTCACAAAAATATACAATTATGAACTATATGTTTGAAAAATTGAAAGTTTTGTGATAAAATGCCTAACCACCCTAAATTGGAGAAATCTTTATTTTAAGAAAAACATATAAATTTTTAAGACTACTGTTCAAATTTTGGTAAAATCTACTCCATTGTGGTCGACTGCTTACATACTAGGGAACAAATAAGATACTTTTAAAAAAAAATAATTTTAACCACATAGTGGAATTTGGTGAAATGTTATCATAAAACGCTCATTTTATGTCTAGTTTTAGAGGTCACTCAAAACAAGGGAAAATTTTCTTTTACGATAAAACTTGGTCTGGCGTACTACTGATACGTCCAGGTATCTTATTTACCAAAAATGAATTGAGTCTTCCAACCTGTCCCTAGAATATCCCTTGAAATTCATCGTTGGTGTTGGCTTGTGTTGAATATGAGACACTCAACATCAAACCGTGCCAAAAGGGCAAAATTTCACCGGAATAAATGGCTTTGTCAAAATATTACTTTTTTCTTCCAATCATTGGATATTAAGGATTTATTACCTATAAAGAACAAAAATAAATTCATTTAAGTAAGGCACCCTTTTAACACTTCAAAGTTGACAGTTGCTATTTTGGAACAACCCTCTGGGGGAAGGGGGTTTGGCAAAGGACAAATCCTAATTTTAGCCTAATCGAGGACTACTGGTCCTATTTATAGGATACAACATAAAAATCAATTCAGCCGTGATTTCATGATTTCATGATTTCAGAAAATTTCAGGAATTATTCAAAATAATCCAAACTAAAGAAAAAATCTTCCCTGTACCTTTTTTGGAAAAACTGTCATAAATTTCTTAAACAAGGTTAGATTAAATGAATGAAAACATTTTTGGACACTTTAATAATTGCTGTATTAATGGTGTAAAAAGATTTATTCAAATACACCAACTTGTTAATAAACTACGCCCATCTTTAAAGGCATCAAAATCTGTATCGATCTTTTCCGTACATATAGTATGTACCTGCTAAGCCTCAGTTTCTTCAAAAGAAAGCCGAGGACTTTTCGAGGGATTAGTGCGTTTTCATCTTTAAGAGCATGAAAAATTACTTCCTATTTTCTCTTGCGCTTTTACTTCCTCACGCATTTTATTTATAATGAAAAGTTTTCTTTAATATTTCAAAAGCAGAAAAATGAGATAATGTGTATATTTAATGACATTGTGTATGATTTAGAAATGCAGTTAAAATTAAATTGAACACAAATTGACGATTTATTTATCGTCCGTGAAAGTCTTTGGTGGTCCACAAACATGCTAAATGACGAAGCGTGCAGTGAATAACAAATCGAATGATAATTCCGCTAAATTGTAGGATGTTGGTGGAAAGATGCGTGTAAAGATAATCAAACAAGCAATTCAAGAAACTGTCAGAATTTACCACCACACTAATCAGTAGAAAATCTTCTGGTCATAGCATAGTTCGTTAGTATGACCTCATGTCCAAGGAAATCTGTAATTAAAGCCAAACCAGCCAACTCCGTTTTGTTCCAGGTTAGCGAATGAATGTAACGTATTTCCCTATATGTGGTTGCTTCTGTGGTACGAAGGGCTAAGTAATTCTCTAAAACTAATTAAAGTTTCCATTTCTTTGTTCCACCAACATCATGCGATAAAATAAAACTTGGAACGGGGCTTGGTTGTGGACCACAATGTAGTCACGAAACGAGTGGATTCTGGGGAGTAAAAGAGTTGAAATTGCTACAACTGGAAATTATGCAGGTGAGTGAAATCTAGAAATAAATGGAGCGAACAATGGACTTTGATCAACTTGAGCGTCCGACTTAATTACAGAAGTTGATTAAATACGCAACAATTTGTTTGTCCCTTAATTTTCTGCAACTCTAACTTTTAGCAGCAGCAAATAAAAATTAAAAATCTCTGTTACATAACATTTAATATATATTTTATTTATGTAAGAAAAGGAATCAATTCCAAATCACTGACGTTTCTTTAACTCTTCCAATCTCTAATACATTTGAGCACACAATGGGAGTAAATGGAATAACTGCTAACAATGCGACTTTCTCCATTCACTTCCCCGTCTACTGCTGCTGCTATGCTCCCATATTGGAATGATACTGAATTGTTAGTTTGATCAGAAAAAATAATGATAGAGGAGAGCAGAATGGGTTAAGGGAGTGGGCGTGTTGGTTCGTTTAGGAGGAAAACAGAGAGAAGAGGAAATTCTGTGTCAAAGGGAAAGTTGCTTTGCTTAGCTTTAGCCCACATCTCTTCACTTTGGCCCACATCCCCCTATTTCTTATTCAACTCCTCATTCCCTCCTTTCAATTTTACCAATTTTATTCAAGTCAAAGAGCGACTCCTCAACTATTTAAATGTATTGGTTGACCTCAGCTAAGTCTTCAATCCATGCATTTGGTATTTATAAGAATCTCATGAAATTGACAGGTGTGTTAAGTAGGATTTAGAATAATATGTTTTCATTTTGAGGGATGATGAAGAAATGGGAAAAAGTTTTGGATGATACAGCAGCTTCAGCTCATGAAATGGAAATCAAAGGAAATTTCCCTTTGGCTATACTTTCATGGAATGGGAAAACCGAATTTGAATGAAAAAATTGAGTGAAATGTTCCACTGACTACCTGCAACTAATATTGGATCTTTCTTTCATGCTTTTGTGTTTGAGGTAAAATATTTACTTATTTGGCTATTTATTTATTTGCAGCCTTTATCCTCTTTAGCCAAGGCTCCTTTTGAGAGTGTGAGTTAATACAAACCATCTTCATTTTACTTGGTGAAAGTTTTATTTGAAGTTGGGATTCAATTTTCTCTTTTTAGCTTGGAGCAATCTTCACTTTATTTTTCATACCACTTCAAAACTCAATTTGATTAAAAGATGGTTGGAAGGAGTAAATAAATGTATATTATTTAGTTACTGCCTCAATTTGGGTTATTATAAATGAATATTTATGTATCGTTAGATTAAGAGAAAACTTATATGTGGGTCATGATACTATTAGCAATAGAAATGAGTGTCACATTGATTGAACATGGAGTAAGTGGCTACAAATCATTATTGAGAGGATTGAAATAGCATCCGCAAATGAATTTATGGTCTTTTATCCAATGCAGAAAAGTTGATACTTAATATAAATTTTGGCTATATTTATAGTAACCTTTCTTCTTTCAGGGAGTGTAAGCATTAAAAGAAGACATTACACATTTCTGGGTTAACAATGTTCCTTTCTTTGTTTGCTCTTCGTTTGAAGTCCCTTCGTTTCCTCTTCTGTTTCGACTTGAGGTCGGAGTGTGGCGATTTAGCCTGCACTTTCATTTCACGCTCGATTACTTTTGGCAAAAGTCGAAATAAATCACCCAAAAAGTCCCATTCCTTTTACTTAGTCTGATGTGATTGTCCATGTGCTGATAAACATTATGAGGGCTGAATTACAACTAAGTAAATAGAAAAAAGAAGAACAAGCTTTTTCCACTACCTAAGTATATACCAACTACTACTACTGCATCTCTTGTTTTTCATTTCATTAACTTATTTATGGTCTGCCCCACTTCCAGTGGCCAATGGACAAGAAAACTTTCACCGGTTACTTGCAAAACGACATGGCCACTTTTATACTTGACTAATTTGCACAGGATATCCAACTTTCACCAGAGTTTTAGCCATTTTAATTTCTAGGATTGAAATTTTCACATGCTAACATATATTTATAAAGTTTAAATTTGAGTTTATTACTCAAGAGAAAGTTGATTGATGCTCTACTGCACTTGAGAAATCAAGATATTGATTGAGACATTCCCCAAAGATTGTAGTTGTCTGTGTCCTTGCAAATAAAGTTTTGCGATGCAGCAGTTTAACATGTTCTAATGGAGCAAGATTGATGGAATTGTGGCTTGTGCACCTAGCTCTTTTTGTTTTTTTTGGTTGTCTATCAGTCTCCTAATGCAATGGGGGTTGTGCCGGTTGTGGGCTAAGAGATTGAAAACGTGCAGACCACAGCAAAGTAAAAAGATCATCTCCGGCATCTGCTGCTGTTCATTTCCTAAGATTTCTATTCCGATCCAAGGGTGAGCAAATCCGAAATCGGCCATCACAACTTTTACTTTGAAAAGATGAGGATTGGAGATAGGCGTTAAAGCGGGTGATAGGAGCGGACTACTGATGATATGATGGCAGATATCAAAGAATGCCATCAAACCCACAGAAATCCAGAGGCATGTGAGCAGACTGAGCCCGATGCCAATGCCGATGGAGGACCAATAAGAATTTGAGTGTTTATAGAATAAAGTAATCCGACCATTTTGCTCAAAAAATATCATGAAATTGCCATCCCTTGACGTCCTATACAACATCTTAAACGTACATCATCTAGATAAATTGATTCAATACCAAAGAGCAGTGGATTCATTTCATAATATAATTATTTAATAATTTATTAATGGCTGGTAAATAGTTTGAGTATCAAAACAAAAAATAAAATATCTGGGTAATAAGCAAATAAATAAAAAATGACTTAGATGAAACTCAGATCAACAATATTAACTGACTATGGGTGGGATTTAACCAAAGAAGAAATGAATATCCGACTCATTTTGTTGGTGGTGAAAGCTTCTTGGACTTGTCTCGCTTTCTTGTCTCCCAAGAGTTGATGCCCTGCTATTGGAATAGCGGACAACCTTGTTTTTTGTGAGTCCGGAGCCTGCAGTGTAAAGGGAAGGATTAGCTCGTCGCTGAATAGTTGACATCTGAATGTATTCATTGGGATCCATAACTAGACTCAGCTCATCAATATCACTTAGCCCCGAAGAACGACGGATTGTTGATGATTTCTTTCTTTGTTCTTCCTTCCCCTTTCTTCTCTTGTGTCGAAGACAAATGAGACGAATCAACAAGAGGAAAAGTAGCAGAAGAAATACGGATAGCATGCTAATTACAATGAGGAGCCAAAAGGCTTGAGAGTGACCTGTTAAATATAATGACACGACATCATAATTTGATTGAGATTAGCTAATTGTAGACATACGTTCAAAGAAAGAGTAGGCATTGATACTCTGAGTAATCAAATTAATAAATCGGATATCCTCTGAATTTTGTGTGTGATTGTGATTGTGATTTGCATCCAATTGATGAATATCTGCATCTGAATTCAGCACAGCTGAAGATCTCGCAAAATTATCTTCTTCATCCCCAGAATTAGGATTGAAAAATACTGCAAAGAAAAAAGAAAAGGTAGAGTATAATTAATTGCATACAACTTTAGTAATAGTTGCTATTTATGTAAATGGCCATTTCTTTCAAAAGTTGTAATGATGGAATCACATCAACCCTTAATTCTATTCTCAATCTGAATAATTGCATAAAAGAAGGAAGAGAAGGCACAAAGCGGCTAATTAAAAATAGGATTAGACAGCTCGTTGATTTAATTTGATACCTTGAGATTCGGATCCTTGTTGAGTTGAATGAGAATTTTGTGATGGGTTAGGAGATGGAATGGATGATGGCTCAATCGCCCCAAATGTCGAATCGTAGTCATTCGTCTCATCATCATCCGCATCTTCACTTTCATCCGGCTCCAACTCGCCCCGAAACTTTCTCTTTAAAACTTGCCTTGGAACTGGAAAAGAGGAATAAAAATAACTCGTTAATGTTGTATGAGTCTTTTCCATTTCAAAGCTTGTTTTCATTTTTTTCTGTAACAGAAAAAGCTTTTTTGGTACATAATGAGGAGAGTGTACACAAAGAATTGTAAACATGAATACATAAATTCAACATAACTCAACTAAATAATGACATGTTCATTTAATATCCTGTCTTCAAGAGATTCCTTTAGATACTTACCACAGGTATATATTACAGACAGCTTAAGATACAGTTTTGACTGTTTGCAAGGCTTTCCAAAAGTTTCAGACCCCGCTCTACAAAATCAAAGAAAACATAATTTAATTATAAGGCACTGCGCTATAAATACGTATTTTGAATATACTTAATTGAACATCTGCGTCTTCCTTGACATAATGTTGTCGTTATTTCAGAAGAAAAACTGGAAAGACAAGCTAAACAAATAGTTTTATATAGATTAGTATACAAATTTTGCTTTGTTTCGATTTCATATAATTAGGACTTACTACTTTCTCCTATAATATCATTTGGATGTGGCTGTGGACATAGTAAACTTTCACCCGAATAGCCATAAATAGCCGAGTAGATGGCTAATCTAGAGCCTGGATTGCAGGTTAATTGGACCACATCATTTTCACACCCAGTGACACTTTTAAACTCACCTAAAGAATAAACAAATTTCAATGTAATTATCATTAGCATTAGCATTAGCTACAATTTAATTTGTAAAGAATAATGACGTACTGGGTCTGCATTTGTAAGCCACCTCAGCAAACTTTGTAGAAGAAAGATGAAGACATGGATCTCCACCAAATGTCTTTGGTGTTACTTGAAACTGACATTCAGACTTCTTTTGACAACGAGTGACAACGCTCTAAGTATTATAAATATAATTAGCAAGTGGCTAAAGTTTCTATTCATTTCACAAGTAATTGTAGAAATATATACCTGCATAGCCTTTTGAGAATAACACGTCAAATTGTTTTCAAAACTCTTGTAAGGATGTGGTAAGGAAGAAGGGGATTGACAAAGTGTCCTGCTATTTTTGGTTGTCCCATATTGTGTGAATTGGACGGAAATAGTAGTTTTTTCCGGACAAGTTAAAGTCATCCATGATTCGTCACATGCAGCACGTTGATACGTCCGCAACATTCCTGAGAGGATACCTAGAAAACGAATGAAAATTTCACTTTACAGTATTTTGCAAATGGATGAAACATGAAAGGATTCTATTCAATTTTGCATCATCTTTTATAATGAAGAAAATTTCATTTCTCTGATGCAGTCTTTTGGATCATTGAACAATATGAGTAACCACGATCGGGATAAAGCAGAAGGTTGAGACATTTTAGTCCGATTGCACGCACATTTTTCAGTGGTTTAATATCCAGACATGTACCCTTTCAAATATCGACTACACTTTTATTTTATTCTTCCTAAAACGTTTGCAACAAGGGAGAGCGTAGCGTGGCCGTAAAATAAATTGTAGCACGTGCGTTGTCAGAGGAAGTGGTCTATGATTTGTGACTCAACTAAAGCCCCATCCAAATTTACGTGGAAAGTGAAAGTTGCTTTCTTTTTACTAATCTTGTACAATTAATTACAGGCCGGCTTCCGGTTTTGTTATGTGACCGCGATACAACTGCGACGTCTTGGATTTTCTGCATGAAAAATTAGAATCATACGCAGCAGCGTTTTGACTTGGCATTCAAAATCAAAAACATGTATAAAATGACAAGGCTCCGGTATTTTTTCATATGAAATGTGGACTTTTTTGGCAAGCCAAAAGTGCAAATCAATTTCATGCCATGCCATGTGGCTTATGACAGTTGGTCCCAAGAGAGGAGACATTGAAAGGGGAAAAATATTCCTAATAGTAGCAATTCAATAAGAGTATAGTGTCTAAAATTAATTTGATTATTTGTGGAATGTTCCCTGCTATTTAATCAGAATTTGTTTCGCGTCGAAATTAATTAACCCAAAGTTTTGGTGAACATTTCCAAACCAATTTACTAAAGATTTGATAGTAGTACTATAAAGGGCTGTCCACCTTGAAAATGTTGTATGGAGAGAAAGTAGGAATTGTAGAGACACACATATTTCTGTCAGAAGCAATTTCTTTGATCTCTACATTCGTTTGAACATTTGGCTAGAGAAGGAATGTTTGGGTTGTGATTCCTGACAATTTTCCATCTTTTTGACAGGAATTTTGAGTATTACATATCAAGCAAACCATCCAGAATCCAGCCAAAGCACCTTACACATTGACATAAATTCATTGAACAGGAAAACTCAACTTGAGTTGTGGCTTAAGTTGAAAATGTCTTGGAGAAAGAGAGATAAGATGATATAATGTATAAAATTCACAATTGTACACAACTGGGGAAAATAAACTACGCTGTCCACAGAAAATCCTCTTACCTTAAAGCCTTAATATTTTTAGCATTTCATTTCTAAAATAAAATAAGGTGTTGTGAGAAATTTAAAGCCTGTCGTAAAAAGAGACAGAAGGATTTGGTATGTTCATGTTTACAACATGGCTTACATTTTTAATCGTTTATCTTTTGAAAAAGTTTACATTGCATTGTAAGTGAAACGAGGGAGCGGAGGGTGTGAAAAAAGTAAGAGCTTAGGCTAGAAAGCTAATAGAGTATCTTTCTGAATTGCACATTTTGGCTGAAAAAAGAAATCAGAATCCAAGTTAAAGTAGAGAAAGTTTCTTTTAGATTAAATGAAAAGGCCACAAAACTTTGGGCTGCTTTGCTTTCTTTCTCTTGGGTAGGAAATCTAAGGTCGAAAAGGGGAATGAAATGGAATCAATCTAAGATGAAGTCGAGGTCAAATTAAATCAGACAGAACCAGAGGAAGAAAAGTCTTGGAACATTAGAGTTTGTCTTACATCATATTACACTTACTCATCTGATTTACTTTGTATCTGTTTATCCATTCACAACCTACATTTACCCAGAAAAAAAAGTTTTTACTAAAGTTAGGATACTAAGAATAATCCCAAGAATTTCCATTCAAGTATTTAGCATTCATTTTAAACAAAAACACAAAAAAGGGAGCATTGCATTGGCATTTCTAGAATTTTTGGTGCACTTTTAAGAGACAGATTTGAGGAAAAAGAGAAGAGGGATGAATATCTGTAATTCCATGTCGGAATGTTTAAGGAATCAATAGAAGCATTGCAAGTTCTCATTTTAGAACACAATGTGGGAAATGAATGTAGTCGATTTTTATCCTTAAGTGTCGGCCATTGAGAATTAACAGGACAGTACAGTGATCGTGAGTGAAGGGTAGTCTTTTGGGAATTGGACATGGATCCAAGATCCAACTCAAGACACCGTCTAAATAAATGTTGTTTACGAAAAGGAGAAAGAAATTGTTTACTTGCTCATTTGTTACTACTTTTTACTAAAAGGCTGAGTCAAATGTCAGCCCATTTCAATGCTTCCCATAATTGCAACATTACGACTTTTGATGGAAATGTAACAGTTACTGATGTGTTTACAAATCCTTGTAAGATTGTATTGAAAATTAGTGAAGTTGAAAAATGGAGAGTTGAGATAATGAATGCACTGCAGCCCAAAAGTCCCTTCACCCGACAACTCCACTTTCTCCACTTTCTCCACTTTCTAAATCTGAAGTGGGAACTCGATCTACCGAAGAAAGGCACAACTTGTCAGAATGTAAAGTGAAAGGTAGATGGTTACAACAAACTAAAATTATTTGAAACGCATATGAAATTATAAACTGCAGAAGTTGTCAGAGTTTGTAACTTGATGTTGAATATGCAAAAAATGGAGAAATGAGATGCACATTGGCCAAAAGTTAAACATGGATATTTATCTGTAATTCACAGAAAATGGAGCATACGGTTTTCATCACCCATCTACAATAACTCATTCACTTTTATAAAACATTTCGTCTAAATATTTATCAATGCCACACAACACAACTGTAATAATATAGACTATATGCATATGCATGTGGAAAAGAGATGGTGTAAAGTATTAGCATGGCATAAACTCTGAACGGATAATTTAAACTTGAGATATTCTGACAAGCTTCATCTCATCTCACGTTGCATAACCCTTCTTTTCAACTCGGCGAATGATTACAAACTTACCCAAACTGCTTTTGCGGTAAACAAAATGATTTTCATGTCCTTCATTTAACAATGAGGCTGATAGAGAAGAAGGAAAAGCCGCAAGGATGGAGTAGGCGATTAAATAATAACAATGTGTCAAAAGTATGAATGACATTGAAGATTTCTCAACACGTTCTTCCGCTGTTGTCTGGAACATCTCAATCAATTCCAGTTTACAACATAATATATAGTACTTTTAATGATCCCTGATTCTTAAAATGGCACAAGCTCAAAATATGAACACTGCACTGATCACAAAAAACTTGCACAGTTCGTCTCAAAGCAATTGGTGAACTGTCTCACAAAGTTCGAATTCTCTGGATTTAATATCCTGTGAGTTTGGGATTCATGGGTGAAACCAAAAACCTTTATAGTCCTACTGCTTATTAGTACTACGAGGTAAAACGAACCCATTCAAATTGATCTTCTTCCTTGCTTTCGATTTTTGCATTAATAAGCCTAAAAGCAATGTGAAATTGATCTATGACTGCCCTGCTTAATGTCTTTTTTACACTTTCGATTACACATTAGATAGCCATTAGAATGTATTTAAAGCTAGACTCGATAATTTATCCAAGGTAAAACTGCTTAAATATTTGAACGGTTAAGTGACAGTAAGTAATGTAACTTTTTGTAGGTCTGGACAAAGAAATTACAGTTATACCTCACACCTACAAAAGATTGAGAACAACTGAAGTGAAAGCTTCCATTTTCACCATTAGTTCGTATTCCATGTGAATTCCATTTAAAGAGATATATCGATAATCCTATATATTATCTGTTTATTACAGATGCTCAGTGCTATGCATAAGCCTGGCAAATATTTTGGCAAATCTCCCCACCTTATAGGACATTCTAAAAATATAACAACAGGATGGAAGATGCTCGTTTTATTATCCTTTACCTGGGTTTAAACTAAGTGCTCTCTTACACCCACCCTCATGCCAATTGCATGTTATTGGACCATAAAAATTAACTACTTGTACACATAGATGATCACACAGTTGGATAATCAAGCTTTGGATGGGATCCCACTGCCAACAGAGTTGTTAATCAATAAAGATTTATTCCCGAGATATGTAGAGTAGACGCGTCCATGCAAAACTTTATGTTCATTAATGCTTTGCATTGCATTTTTATAATCACAAGAAAATATTATTTGCTGTGGTTTTAGGTGTTAATTATTTTGTCCTCTATATTATAGTACCCATTACAAACTAATACAAAGCATAGTAAAAAATGCAAGGAAAACTAAACTATGAACAAATCCAGCATTCGTTTATCTTGAAAATTTTATTATGCCTTAAAACTCGAATTTATGGCTTGCTAGTTTTAGTTTGACAGACCATTTTTAGTATTTTTCTTCTTCTTTAGGATTTTCAATGCCTACCAAATTTGTAAACCGAAAAGGAAGTAAAATTCACAGAGCTGAAAATAGAAGCCAAGACTTGTTTTTCCCAAAAGAGATTTTAACCAAAGTGCAAAAGTTTTGAAGAATAGTACTTATGCTTAGCTAATTAGTTGTCCCAATACTCCCAATGTCCGTCGTTGCAATGCTCGTGTCAAAATGCAATGTTATTACATTATTCGATTTTGTCAAAATATAGGGAAACGCCCATCATCTTTTCCCGATATTCCTATAGCCCTTTGAGAATAGAATGTTACAATACAATGCCTCTAGCTTCAATTAAATAGTCGTAGGCAGGTAAAGAGTTCAAAGAATTTTATCTAGCCTCCCATTTTCGGAGTTGCAATGGTTCCGCTTGTAAAAGGGCGTGGTTCAATTCCATCAGAGCTAACAAGTTCCGGAAGAAAGTAATCATGACACGATAAAAGCTACAACAAATAATCCAACACTATGCTTTACGTAAAAATCAAATGGATATAAAATAGATTTCAGTAGATTCTTTGGCTTTATTGGAGTAAAAAAATATTTTTCTTGTCAGTCATTTCTATCACAAAATATCACAGTCGGTTTTATATATCACAGCAAATCATGTTGATCTTCTTTTTCAGCAGGTCGTCAGATCTTCCTCATCCCTTCATTGGAAGATATTCTTAGCACAGACAAGGATACCTAAAATATTAGTACAAAATATGTTATGCATTTTAAAATTAGGAAAAAAATCATGAGCTTCCCGGCGTAAGCAAAGACAATAATATTGATTTAGAATTAGTGCACTGCTCTCCTCCGTTGCACATCCCAAATTTTAAGGATAAAATAATCAAGAGTTTCCAATAGATTGCCATAAAATTCAAATTAAATTTAAAAATGAAAAAATTTTGACAGAGAAGATCTCTGTTGGTTTACAAGTATTTTCAATATTTGCAATTTCAAAAGATTCAAAAATTTAAATCAAAGATTCTTGAAATAGAAATTTCAGATGCACACAATAACAATAGAGTTGGCCAACAATGATATAGTTGGACGAAAAAGAGATTTTATGTAAATTCAACTCAGGATACAGAATTATCACTCTGCAAGAAAATTAATTTTCATTTCAACATTACCTTGCTTTATATCATCCAATAGGACAAGACAAATCTTCAATTGTTTTCAGATTATTCGTTGTGTTACATCTTCAATCAGCTCATTTTTCATAACTCATTTGATAAAATCATAATAATAATTGCAAGGGACAAGGGTGCAAAAGGAAGAAACGTTTGTTTCACTGCTTGATACTTTTTACGCAGTAGTTAAATCCGTATTTTACAGGATAATGGTCACGTGCAGATACTTATTTAGTTTTAATGGATGCCATATTAAATTCGAGTTTGGATCATTTGCTTCCGAGCTTCAGTTTACACGCATAATAAAAAATAAATAGTAGCAATTAAGAAGTCGGCGGAGTTTAGGAAAGTAATCATCCAAAGAGAAATTTTATTTCTCGGAATGGTACGAGATGAAAACAAGGGCGATTTTAAAAACAAATTAGAATAGAATCATTATATTATATTGATAATAAAAAAAACAAATTATCTAATCTAAAGTTTAGTGAATTATAAACCACTTCAGTCTTTTAGGTGTGATGAAAAAATTGGTTCATCATAAATTATTTAGTAGGGATCGCGACGAACAAATTGGACGTTATTCTCGGGGTTATTTTTTTCCCAAACTGGATTACGGCTATATTCATATTGTTCATATTGGTTTTGCTGATCGGCTCTGGTATGATACAACGGGTTGGGGTACTGGTACTGGAAAGAATTTTCTTCATAAGACGCCTGTGAAAAATTTAAAACCTTAATGTACACAACAATGGAGGAGAGTGGGAATCATTGGACTGCTGCAGCATCACAATTCTTGCAAGAAATCACATCATTTCACTCACTCTCTCTTTGTCAATTTATCAAGGAGCAAAAATGCACTTAAAGCTGCATCCGTCGAAGAAATTGTCGGCTTATCGGCTTAATAGAACGAGTTCTTAATGAACAGGCAAAAGTTTATACAACCGCTTTAGGATATCGTACCAATATTCAGTTTTTCCAAAAATTAAAGTTCAATTATTGCTCAAGTTTCACAATAGCTTCTTTTGACGCAGATTCGCATGCTTAACATTTATATTGCAGGTATATTATTGCCAAATATTCGTCCCGGGTAAAAAATAGTACAAGTCAAGGTCTTTATAGTTTGCCAATTTAGGATTCAATGAGAAACCATTAAGCACTGAGCAAATAAAGCATTTTCCCAAATCAGTAATGCAAATTAATATGAGTGACAATATTTAACGTGTCATCTTGACACGACCATATAAAAGTGTTTTTCATCCACATCCAAACCACATATTTTATGGTTCAGGGTCTTTCATTGATATGCAAAAGATGATCATTTCAATATCTGACTACAAGTAAGTGATAAATTGAAATTCGTACCCAAGTTATCCCCAGAATTAATCTGTGCATAAGTACAGGCAATGAAGATGTTTGCGAGAAAACTAAATCCACAATTCTTATTTTTCATATTTTACTGATTTGCAACCAACCAAATGATTTAGGTTCTTTCACTTCACTTTCTTTAAAAACACTCAATTTAGAGCAATGAAATTATTTAGACGCAAACAAGTTAGCACCGTGTTGAATACATAATACATATCGATTACGCTTCAATGGACAATGCCTCACATTTGGAAGCTTGAACGTGACTGACTCCAAAGAAAATATTCAACTCTCAAAGCTGCACCTCTGCACATAAAAAAGTAGATATTTAAGCACTCTCTGGACTGGAAGGGTGGAACGGAATGAAACACAACTTTTTCCCATAATCTCCCCTTAGAAGGATAAACTAAACGATTGCATCTCTGTCTGATCCAACAAAGATCAGTGAGTATATACCATATTTTTGCATTATCACACAATAGTAAAAGAGAGCAGAGTTCTAGTTAAGAGTACAAAGTGGTTGATCCAACAACACAACTTGAGAACTTTTGTTCGCCTTATTTAGAAAATGGTTCATTTAACAACATGAATAATTGGTACGATATCTTTCAAGAGTAAACTTGCCTTAATTATATATATTTTTTAGAATGTTCAAGAAGGCTGAAAACGCAAAATTCGTGTGAAAATATTAATTAATCATTAAATAGTGAGCATATTACAAAATTCAATATAATAACGAAACTTTAATGATGGTAAAATCAATCTGAATTACAGTAAGATTTATATTACAAACTACAAATGAATTATGTAAAATACTCGAAACAAATTATTGTACAAATAAATATGTTGAAATTCATTCAACAACAATCAGATCTATATTTAGCTACTACCTATTTATTCCTATTACCAAAGGATATTTTATCAAACGCGTCTCAATTTATTTTGCCTAAATTGTCCCTTTAAAGCCTAGAAAATTCTCTATTAGAATAAAATGTTACCTAAATTAGAAGGCTAATATTTCAGAATGTCAAAAATTACAAGTAGAATATTATTGCTTAATAGTGGACAGAAGTCTTTTTTTTTTGCATTTCTGAAATGCATTTTATGTAAATCTTTGCAAAAAGTAATATTATCTAATAGCTAACTAATTTGAGTTAACGATTATGAAAATCGGTAAATGCATTATTTTGCATTTTTCCAAATTTCTCTAGACGTTTATCAAAAATTAAAATCCAGAAATGCCAAAATTCAACTTTATCTAAAAATAATTAAACGATAACAGAAAGGGATGGCATGCATTTATACAAATTTTAACCCCTCAATTGGTATTAAACGTTCTAACTCGGTAAATAATTTAGTGCACGCATCCACATTTAGTTTTCAAACAATTTAACGCCTTCCTCCCCTTCCCCCTCTAAACCCACCACCACCTCTGCCTCCACGTCCCCCTCTGGGGCCCATACCTCTAGGAGGTCCCATAAAACGTCCATCTCGTTGATCATTCTGACGAGGCTGTTGACCAAAGTTTCCTGACATTTGATTGTTAAAACCAAATGGCCCGATTTCCTGTATCAAGTGAAGGCAATCGAAATTTCAAAAATTATAACATTATAAACCAATTACATGGACCAAATTCGCCGATCCAAATTTGTTTTGATTCAAATCCTACCTATCAGTCGGGAGTTCTAATTTATCTTAAAGAAATTTTCGATCGGCTTGTTTTCGTTAAAATCAACAAAATAAGATTCCGTTTTTACATGGAATTTTTCTGCATAGACATATAGCACTTACTTAATCCCTAAAATTTTAACAAGTATGCGGC
This sequence comes from Proisotoma minuta, assembly GCA_034698145.1. Lineage (NCBI taxonomy): Eukaryota > Metazoa > Arthropoda > Collembola > Entomobryomorpha > Isotomidae > Proisotoma > Proisotoma minuta. The sequence continues at coordinate 2,469 of JAQIXN010001096.1, read as the reverse complement.
AGCATGATACCAATACTGACTGAGTTAATATGGCATAATTGCTTCTTAAATGTTTTTCCAACGGAGGAATTTTTCGAGTTTGAAACATAGCCAAAATTTTTGGCCCAAAATGTAATTGTAACTAGTAATAGATAAAATCATTCAATCTCCTTTCAGGCATGACCAATGGAGAGAAACTCCTTCAGAGAATTTAAATTAATTGCAGTAGTAAGTATATATATATAGAGGCGTCAGAATAGAGATTTTTTGTTGCTTTACAAAATTGTGAGAAAAATTAACAAGCCGACATTTCTGAGAAAAGTTGTTTTCAAAATTCTCCCGACTGACGAAATAAATGCTATATAGAATTGCCGTTGCATTTTGTGATACGAAGTTGCAACTACCAAACATGGTACCAAAAATAATTCCATAACCACTTTATAAAGCAAAGGGAAAAGCGTTTTTTATCGTACCCAAGTAGGTCCAGCGTTGCTCATTTCCTCGTCTCCACTTTGGAGGTGTTGCATCAGCCCTTGTGGAGGCATTGGTGGAGGGGCCAATGGAGGGCCAACTTGATCTAAAAATTATATCGAATATTAGCAAAGTCTAGCATACAATATTTATTTACCAATATCACTTGTTAATGAACTAGCGTTCAACAAGAATAAGGTTATAGCGATAAAACCATTTTAAAAAATCAATCAGAAACTTTAAAAAAAGCAGCCATACAGAATTAGTATCATGTTGGTCAAACGGTAATTCCGAGTTCTCATCATATTGGTAATATAAAAATAGAAAAAGGCAACAAAAAGCTCGAGTGTCAACATACAAAAGTCCGAACCTCCACCATTGTTATCGGCTTCCATTTGAGTCATCATATCTGTAGCCATTTGATTTCCTCCTCCCATTCCATTTTGATTTTGGTTAAATCCAGGATTTCCACCTGCAAAAGTCATTCTTTGCTCCCATTGCAATTTTTGTCGTTCTTGGTCAAGTTCCCGTTGTCTGAGTTCTGTAAAATAATAATGATTGAATATAAATAATCAAGAAATTATTACTGTAAAAATTAATTATTGTGTAGCTTACGTTGTCTCAACATTTCGGTTTCATAATCGTATTTATCCATTTCCATTTGAGTTTGCAATTTCTCCACAGCTCTCACCATCTCTTCTTTCAAAGCCTTTTCCTTTTCTTGAAATTCTTGAACAATGGCCTTCCATTTTGTCCCGTATTCTGTTTCAAAGCCTTCATTTGCAAGTCGAGGGCCCAACTTTAGAAAAATAACCAATTATTATTTAAGCAAAATTAAAACATGGTATAATTAATTTTAAATTGTTCTAATAAAATTAAACAATATCAGAGCAATAAAGCAGCCATATAGAATTAGTATCATATAGTTCAAACGGTAATTCCGTGTTTTCATCATGTAAAACAGATAAATTCATAAATTATTCAAATAAACTAATTTGCATACCTCTCTGGCCTTGTAATAAACTAGCTCTCTGTCTTTTCCATATTCACGCTTGTTCAGATTTCCTTCCAACAATCCCTCGTCATCTTCATTCATTTCACCCATCTCGGTCACAAGTGGTCGTAAATCAGTTGTGATGAAATAACACTTTTCAGTGCAAAACTTGTGTGCAGCCTGGGCATTATTTTTTCGGGTAAAGTCAACAATTCCTTGTCCACTTGATTTTCCCTTTTCATCCACAAAGACCAACGCTTTTTCAACCTAGAATTATTATATAAAACAAATTTTTGTTAGAAAAATTACGAGAATTTAAATTTTAAATAAACATATTCATTTGAAATCAGATAAAAAAAAGCAGCCATCGAAAATTTGTATCATGTACATCAAACGGTAATTCCGAGTGTATCATCATCTTTACTGAATATCAACTTTAAAAATGTAAATTCAAACTCACCTCTCCAAATACGCTAAATGCGAGTTCCAACAACTCATTGCTGACCATTGGGGACAAATTAGTAACTTTGACTCTGACTGCTGCAGGAGCGAATCTAACTTTTAGAGGTCTGCCCTTAATTTGCATCTGATCCAAATCAGCACGTGCCTTTTCAGCATTAGTTCTAAAATCCTAAAAAAACACAACAAAAAATTACAAACACAATTCAAAATCTAGCCAATCGATTGCTTTTTACTTACCAATTTCAAAAATGCAAAATTCTTTTCCCTGTTCAGGAAGAGTTCGTCAGTTTCTCCATAAGATGCAAATAACTCTTTAATTTCCGCCTCTGTCGCCTCATTTGATATATTCCCAATGTACAGCCGCGTGTTTGCGGCGAATTTCTTGACTTCGTATTTTTTTGGAGGAAGATCTGCGGAAGGTCCATCCAAGCTTCGAATCTTATCCATAACCCTGTGCTCAGGGTTCATTGGGCCGCCCATTTTCGACCTTTTGTTCATCGGACCTCCGTCATAGCCTGCCCCATCATTAAACGGCCTTCGCTCAACACGTTCAACCCCCCCTC
>JAQIXN010001095.1:0-22776 GCA_034698145.1 Proisotoma minuta | reverse complement strand
AAATAAATAATCTCCTTCAAAAGACCTTCCTTCTTCTTCTTCTTGGCGTATTCTTTAAAATATATAAGTATATAATGTGACCACCCTCAAGCACAGATATCGCAAAGTGACCTAATGTTGACCGCTCAAAGGATGTTGTTCCTTATCGTCCATTCAAACCCCACTTGATCTTTTATCCCCTTCAAAACTTTGTATATCTCGATATGAGTTAAATATATATACAAATATGTGCAATAACTCAAAGTACTGGTCAGTCTCAACTATCTATATTTATATATGTATGTATGTAACTATCTGGATGCATAATATTGCAATGCAACTTTAGACTCTTGATCGAGATATCAAACATTGTATCACATATTATTATAGTGCATTGTAAAAAAAACGTTATAATAAAGCCGATAAGCGTCACACGATACGAGTGCCTGTTGAATTTGATACATTGTTCGCGTGTAATGGCACGCTTTGGATTTGAAGTGCATTAATTTGCAAAAGAATATGATTGACAGATATGAGAGATAATGAGGCTATACCTAATAAATATGTTGATGCAACAAAGTTATTCATTTTTTGGATGCACCAGATTAACGCATGCAAAAGGGAAACCTTGAATTCTTTCTTTCCCATATTGAAATTAATAATTAGTCCAACCAGGAATTAGAGTTGAATTAGTTTGTGCTGTGCAACTTGTCGGGCTTTGAGGGTTGAATCCCTTCAACTGCTGCAAGTCGATGCACATGCAGAAAATAGTGCTGATTGTGCATAAAGTACTTCACACTATCTGATGATGGGAAAGTAATAGAAGACGATATCGGATATATAAAGAAGAGTTTGGAATCGATTTCCTGTACGAATCAGGTCAAGCTCAATCTATCTCTCCCATCTTTATTAATCTTGTGGAGACTCATTCAGTTGTCTCATTGTGGTCTCTTTTCTTTCTTTCTCCTTGATTTTTGGCAAAGTGGCTAAAGAGGAGAAGGTAGAGAGGGGAAAACGGGAATTGGAGATTGATCAAAAGATATCAAAGAAGGAAAAGTTGTTCATCATAAAAAAATATTCCCTTTTTGGTGGGAATTAGAAGCAAAGAGATAAATAGTTTCTGGAGAATTATTATATATTAAAAAGCAAGTGGCGAGAGTTTACAGAGTGAGAAAGTGAGTGAGGGTTTGGAGGAAGGAGATAATTTTGGGAATTAGGATGTTAATTGGCGTTGGAAGTGGCTGGTGGTTGGTTGTTCCGTGATAAAGTGATAGTGACTCGGAAGTTGGAGACAGATGAAGGGAAGAGTTATCTTTTGAGGTGCGTCCGTGATCTTTCTTCGTTGGCTTGAGGAGCGAGAGTCCGGGACTTGAAGGCGTGTTTTCTCCTGCACCGACGTAACTCCCTCCGCCTTTCGCCCCTTTCACACATCTCTCGCCTCGACCAACAATTCCAGAGCCACTTATTGTGTGTGGGGCTGAATATTATACGCGACCTCCCTCGCAGAGCGATAATCCCTCTCTCCTATAATATGACAGCTTCCACTTTCTATCGGTGACACACGTTGTTTGCACGTCTCTGCAGAATCATCAGTCTGACGAAGCAGTTCTCACACACAATACTGCAACTGCACTTCTCAACCCACACAATCAGCAACTATTCAACTCAAACAAAACACTGGAGCAGCAAAAACTACAGATATTTCCTTATTTGACACAAATTTTGCAACCGATAAGTGAAACGTTGTAGTTTTATGCAAAAGCTGACACAAAATAAACAAAATACTTTCACTTTCACTCGAAAGGTTTGTGAGGCGAAGTGAGACGAAAAATATAGTTTCACATTGCCCCATCTCATACTTTTCTCAATCTCATCTTGTATGCAAAGGTAAACATATACTCTTTTACTTAATTACTGTAATTGCTCCATTTTGGAATATTTACAAAGTACTTCTTAAAAAAATTATTCCCATTTATATATTAAAATTTCATCTCATTTTTTTAAAAGATGGTGATGCACAAGGTAGCAAGGGTTCAGCAGCAACAGGGAATGGAGAACCCAATGGAGCAACACAATGGGCCGTTTCCTGATGTTGGGGACTTTGACGAGGACTTATTGATGATTGTTCAACGTGAAGAGCAATTAAGCAGAAGCCGAGCCCTTGAGCCCAATGCCACAATTTCTCATCCTCCACCTCCAACATCTCACTCAACCACGCTACACCTGGAAAGTGGAGGATCCTCCCAACATGTTATGAATGGTCACATTTTACCTGACCAATGCCCACCTGGAGCCCAAATGCAACATGAACTTCGTAGACATCCTGGCACCGTCTTTTGCGGTATTTCTCAGGCAAGGCAACAACTTAATATTAAACTCGGTAGTCCAAGCACCCCACCAGCCACACCCCCTGAAGCATCTCCTCCCCATTATCAAATTTCATCGTCCCCTGGCTTTGCTGGTCCCATTTCTGGCAACCAAATGCATCAAAATATTGGCCCTGACCCCGAAGCTCATCAAAGGCTAATAATGCACGAGGAAATGGCATGGCATCAAAATCACCAGGGTCTACCAACTCACAGAAGATTTGTAGATAACCCCGTGGATCTCACAGTAATTAGTGGACAATGTCCGGAAGGAATGGACCAGGGTTGGTATCCTCGTAGATTTGAACATCCAAATCATCAGCTTCATCCCTTTCCATCCCCACAACCTCAAATGGGTCATCAGGGTCAAAGAATGTCTTCAAGAGATCGGGAGTCGAGAGATAGTTTTGATACTCATGACTCTGACAACTATTGCCCCTCAAGGGGGATTTCTGGGGAGTTGAGCGAGGATCAGTTAATCGCATTGCCTGTGAGAGAACTAAACAAACGACTTCATGGCCTGCCTCGGGACTTGGTTGTTAAACTGAAACAGAAAAGAAGAACATTGAAAAACAGGGGCTACGCTCAAAACTGCCGAACAAAAAGACTCCATCAAAGAAATCAGTTGGAGGAGAAAAATCGCATCTTACAAAAAGAAGTCAATCGCTTATCTAACGATCGTGACATGTGGAAGTCCAAATACGAGCATCTCCGTCGATCATACAATCAACAAAACAACAACAATAGTAATAATCATATTAATGCCAACACGCAGCAAAATGGATTAGCACATCAAAACATGAATCCAGGAGGAAATAGTCATCAAAGCAATCACTCTAATGGCCAAATTCACCCCAATCACTGTAATGGCAACAACAATGTCTCATCTCACCCCGGCTCTGGACAAATGGATAAACAAATGCTTAGCATCCCCACGTCTGCTGCAAGATATAACCACAGTCGCTCATCTCCAACATCCCACCACTACTGACCCACTAACAATTATACTGCCACCAAATAACATTGTAATTTTCAATTATTCTCATAATTTAACAACAGTTTCACAAAAAGAAGGCTCAATTTATCTTATTAACATGATGACACAAATTATCTTATTATAAAGATTAGCAATCTCTATATATTTAGCTTTGCATATTTTTAGTTTAATTGCTTGCATTATGCTATATTTAGATATTTAATGCGTTTGTAAACGATTCAATGACCTTAGATATGTGCAAAAAGTTTTTTTTTGGAGTGGTGAGTGTGGAGCGTGAGTGGGTAAGTTGGGTATTAGGGAAAGTGCTGATGCTGCTTTTCCGGCTTTGATATACTTTCTTGGGTGCAGTGCGGAAACCAATTTTAACTTTAAATGGCAAAAAACGGACGTAATTGAGTGAACAGCTTTATCTCCATGTACTACTACTCATGTTTTCACTTTACCAAAAGCTTGTTAGTTAATTAACCTTACATGCATTAAATCATTTGTGTTTACAATTTACCCAAAAAAAATCATAAAGACAAACAGATTTGGCATAACTTTGGAAAATATTGGGTTTCCCTTGCTAAATATTGCTTTATATTCTTAGAATGAAGCAAGTGTAAATGAAAAAAATGTATTATTTTATGTTCTGATCATGTAGCCACAACGAGACTGGGATTTTGTTTTACTTGAGTACTCTGAGCACGAAATCAGAGACAAATTTGATTTACAGCAAACAATACGTCCATGCGACTCAAAACGTAGATATTCAATTATTGAGCTCTGAATGTGGAACGGATAAAATAAAAAAGTTTATACTATTCTACTTTTAATTTTTGCAACAATTATTTAGCAATATTTGTTTTGATTCGTAAATTAAGAGTATTAAATATTGTGATCACTACAGCCGCTTTAATTTCTATTTAGCACAACCAAAATAATATTTAATGGGGGCAAAGGTTACGTATACATGTTGTACCTGGAATAATAAAATTCTTTAAACTAATCTCAAGTTTTACTAAGTCTCAAAATGCATAAAACTGCATTTGATGCTTGCACCACAAACTATTATGATTTATTGTGTCGGTGCAGTAAAAAACAAAGTATTTAAATCTAGGGGATAAAAAATATGAGGGAATTGGAACAATGCAATTCAATTGGAATGGATTTTAGGGAATGAACAAAAATACAAAGTTTTTAAATGGAAGGCTTAAGTGTAAAGACTTATCTCTAACTTCTTCTTGTGTACATAAATAGTATAACTTTGGCATAATAAACAAATAAAAGTTTACTTGCATGCTAATATTGGTCTGTATCTTAATATAATAACTTGAGACGTCGAACAACTTCTTTATTTAACCACTTTCACGATAATACTTATATAAATATATCAAAGTACTTAAACTTTTGCACACTAATTTTAGGAGCAAAACGTGCCAAATTATAGTAGTGCTAAGAAAACCTTGTATAAATTATTATTAAATTTTATGGAGCTTGTGTTATAAATTCGGCATTAAAACGACAACAAAATTATTTAATTCAGTTTATACATATGTCTAAAAAAATGTGTAACTAATCAAGAAAATTTAAATTAGCATAAGTTATTTAAGGCAACGAGTAAATTTTATATGTTGAATGTAATAATGTCAAGAAATCTCAGCACTTTGTTTAAAAATTTTAAGCGTGATATGTACAGAAATTTAAATTTTCATGTCAATAAAGTACAAAAAACGACGTGCTCCAAACATTTTTGTTGCTGCAATAAATAAATAAATAAAGTATACATAAATACTTATCTTTAATGCAACATTAAAACGCATTTTTTTATGAATGAAATGAACGGATGACGAGAGAAATGTAATGTTACATAACACAAAAATACAGTTGATCAATTTATGTACATATATGTATATCACCCGATGCCCTCATGCTCTCAATATAACTTTATTAATCTCTCATTTCTTTAAACTTTTTTTTTTTTTTTTTAATTTTCATTCAAACTTGGCAAATCACTTTCATAGTCATGTAACCTCGCAAAAAATTATTGACTAAATTAAGTTTAGCATTTGGGACATTAGGTGAGTTCGCCATTTAATAACCTTTAAATCTTTAAATTTAATCGTGTACATAAAGTACATTGTATTTAAGTGCAGCATGAGAGCTGAAGGGTGAAACGAGAAAAAGAGTTTGATGGATAAAGTCTCACTCAAGTGTGTAGTTGTTGGATTTGGAAGATGAACAGGGATTAGCATATTGGTTCATCGAGCACGTAGCATTATATTATTATTTGTAAGTAACAAGTAACTAGCGATTGACACACTCAACGATTCAATGAGATTGGTTGTGGTTTGAGGCAAAAACTATTCGCTACGAGTAGATTAACTTGATGATACAGTTCTACTCACGCTTCTGGAGAATCCCATTCACTTTGGTGACAATTGACAATAGGTGCGTGGAGATGACGATGACGAACCTTCGTGTCTTATCTGTTTTCTCATTTTCCCATCAACTCGACAACTTTGGATGCATTTACTCCTTTCTCTTTTGCACTGCTTCTACATTCTCTCTTCTTGTGAAACTTTTTGAGATGAACTGTTAAATGCGTGTGCTTTTAAATTATCAATATTTATAAATCTAAAATGATTTAATCAATAATAAATTTTTCAAACATTCATTTGCATAATATCCATGTTCCATGTTTTTTATCCAACCAGGATGAGACACTGATAAAATTAAGTAAAAGTTCCAGCTACCATAAGTTTTTCCAACTGATTGCATACCAACATTATTACTTTGTAGCTGGGGGTTGTGTGTTAGAGTGGAAATACAAACAAGAGTGATCAAAATACATAACTCTGTTACAGCTGGACATAAAGGAAGTGTAATATTCCATCTGTGATTTCCGAATCTCATCCAAAATAAAGTTGGCCAAAGACCAGATCAAAGACCCAATATTTACCCATCTCATTTTGGAAGCTACTACAAATTCTCTTCTCATGCCACCTTCTCATAGGATTGTCCAGTTCCATGATACACTTTCCTCAGTTTTTATATCTTTTCTCATTTTATTTTTTTCCTTCAATGACTTTCCCCGTCACTTTGTTGTTTAGTGAGGGAATTGATACAATACAATGAAGAGAAGGCCATACTAATAATATTTTTGGGGAAAGATGTGCCAACTTATGGTTTGTTGTTTGAGGACATGTCTATTTGTATTTACAAATTATCATATATCTATCTATCTCCACTACTAACCAACTGATTAATTTATTCGGTACATTTACTTTAGCTTTGGTTGGTTTGTTTGTATGAAAACAGTTGAAATGGGTCTAAACAGTAATTGGAATGCAGGCACTCAACTAATCTGTGTAAAAGGTTGACTGTAAACAAAATAAATATTTTGCCGTATGTTTTATGCCCCAATTTCCTCCTAATTTCAAGGTCCATTGGAGCAAAATGTACAAAGTAAAGTTGACATTGATAGGAAAAATAAGTATCAAAGATTATTACAGATGTAAATGTTCAATGGGTAATTTAATGTTAGTGTGCCCATCTTTTTTAAGGGAGACAGACGGCGACCAATAATGAGAATGACAATAACTGAGCATAAAATAAAAGTCATAAAACAGAATATTAAGTAGCAAGATTTGCTTGGGAAAAATAGAATGCATATCAACTGTTGTCTCGCTTTGACCATAACGAGAGAAGAAGAGAAACGTTTGGGATAAGCAGAGAAAGAGGGTTCAATATGAGATATTATCATCTCTGTTTCGTACAGTATGCAAAGAAGGAGAAAGAAAGTTTGTAGGGGAACTATTATGATGGTAGTGGAAAAAGGAAATGAGGGAAAGAATGACCGGATGGTCAATTCTCAATTGTAAAGAATAGAGAATTCGATGGACAGAGTAAATGGCAAATGGATAAGGAAAGGGACGTTGTTGGGACACACAGTGACAACGCATCCTTCAAATTTCAGCAGTTGTGAATGTGGCAGTAGGAAGCAGTTAGTGAATGTGAAACGATGAAAAATACAATGTTCAAATCTAAAAAGCCAAGTAACATTTGCAGTTAACGGTTCCGCCTGCACGAAGGCTCACAATTGGCTTTTTGTATTGAAATGACCAAAAAGGTTTTCCATGGGACATCGGTTTCGTCATTTGACCCATTATGCATAAGAATTATGTTATATATATATATATTGTGCATAACTATTACCTATCAATTGAATTTGGATCATGGGATGTTAATTTATTGATGATCTCGTTACAAATTGAGCCAATCATTGTGATAGCTCTACAGGGGATTAGCTATATAAGTGGATTACGGTAGGCTATTAGACGCGGACATGTGTAATGATCCGCAAAGTACCCCACGGAGAGAGACACATATCACTCCATTTGTATTCCAAAGAGTTGCTTGTCCCCATGTTTGCAATCCCATAAAAGGGTGAACAGTAATCGGGACAGTAATGGGACAAAAGAGTTGAATATTGTTGTGCTAACCTTGTAAAAGTAACCGACTGGGATTTGTGACTTGTCCATTTGACTAAGATTACAATTCCCAATCCTTGCTGTCACTCTGAGCAGGGGATGCGGTCAAAAGAGGAGAGAAGGGGAAAAGAAGTTAGTTTTGGGCGATAAAGGGTTCTGAGATTCCAACTTTCCGTTCTGTCCGAACACTTTTGAGTAATCTACTGCTTTCACTTCCTCTTCATGCTTATTCACAGTCCATTGAATCCACGACCTCCTGTACCATGTCTTTACAAATAAATAAAAGGTCATCATTCTCCGCCACTCCCACCGACTTGACACTGACAACTGAATGCTAAAATCTTGACCCAAACAATGTATACATTCAATCGAGTAAAATCAAAATCAAAATTTTATGTATTTAATTTAATCCTGAATCTCCAAGATAAAAAGTCCATTTCAAAATTTGACGTAAATGCTATTACAAATTACACATTTAATGGCCAAAATCTTTTATGTATATTTTGCATCACTTTTCAAAGGATAGTAAGAAAAGGTAAGAGTGGAGTGAGTTTACAAAGATTCCAAACAATTTTGTGGACTCTTTTACTTTACAGCCCTCACTTCCAAATCCAAATGATGTAAACTACGATTGTGGAAAATTGGGCCGATTCTTTTTTGTGATATTTGCATTGAGATTGGATAATCCCGAATATAAAATTTGATTTGCGTAATTCTTGTCATCGTAAACTCTTTATTCAATTAGCATTAAGTGTCACATTTGTAGGCCTACTTATGTGGGATAAGGATTCTATAGCGCTTATCTAACTTGTTGGAATAATATTCTCGTATTTCACATAGTTTTGTTTTTATCAGTAAAAATAATTTTCAAACTTTACTTGTTTGAAAGTTTGTATACATCTTTCTCCCGAATTGTCCAAGTGATGCTATGAATTATTTTCTCATGTCACGATGTAGGGAGACACATTGAAAATTAACTGTAGGAAGAGGAAACACTTTGTTTTCTCACAAAAGTTGGGAATATCTCATGATTTGAAATACGGAGTTAGTTGTGGGGCTGCCTAATCGTGTAAAGTGTGTCCCAAACCATTCAAACAAATACATCTTCTACTATGCGTTTTTTTCTCCTCTCTCTAAAGTTACTGGCCAAACAGATGGATAGGAAGAAAGAAATCTGTGGGGAATACACACGGGTGTAAAACGGAGAAAGCAGTGGCACTTTTTTCTCTTTTTATTTCATTCGGTGATGCAGAACCAAACGGGAATTCCTCCAATAATCAAAGCTCAAATAGGATAGGGAGTAAAAGATGGTGAATGAAAAATAGATTGCACTTTTCTCTGCATTTATATCCTCTGTGTGCAACTTGTACTTACTTTAAGGTTAAAAAACAATGGCATTTAGCATTAGAGCTAGAGCTGTGTACGGATCTGTTTTATTTTATAGAAATGGAACAGATTGACGTGGATGACACTTGTTTTAAAGAAGAAAGAGAGAAAAGTATAATATCTCTCCAGAGATCAGGATCTTATTTGGGAAGGGAGAAATCACTCAGAGTTGAGGTCCAGCCGATTACTACCCCATTTGATAAGAGTGACCTCCTCATAAAGATGTGACAACATACGCACTGACTTCCAAAATACCTCTGCATCCCTTTATTGCATCAACATCAGCGGCAGAAAGCTTGAAGACCTTGAGCAAATGAACTCGCAATGAAAGTGGAATGAAATAAAATCTCCAAACGACTCTTTGAATCTGATTGTAGAGTAATATTTTTCCAAAAGAGCAAAAGAGAATATTATTATGGGAGCAACTTGTTCTTTTTGATTCTCAGTCCAGATCTTTCATCTCTCCGTGTGTATATACGAAAGAGAGATATGATATAACTGATAAAATGTTTTTTTTAGGTGTTTGTCTATATATAAAAGTTAAAGGATTGTAAAATTGCTTAAATGGACTCTCGGGAAAGTGAAACTGGGAGTGAGTGAGAAGTGGATACAGACTGCTGCTGCTACATATCCTTCAAGTTTTTTATTGTTTCAATCACGAGCTTGTCCTCTTCCGTGGTCCCAGGATTTCGTCATCCATTGTCCTCTTTTCCTTTTACTCATTTTTAGGAAATCGCCACGGCTGTTGACCATTTGACCTCTTCAGTATTCATTCATTGTTTTTCTCACGGAATATCATCAAATTCTTTCGAATTCAGAAAGTTTACAGTATATGAACTTTCAAAATTACATGTCAATAATAAAGTAGTTTTTCCCACCAACCCGTATTTTATCTGGATTATTGAGAGCTATATCTTTTTAAATAGAGAAAAAAAATCAAAAGAATGAAGTGCAATGTAGCTGAAGTAGAAAAGGATGAAATGAATAGTAAATGGATGCAAATGGAGGGAACGTGTGAAGAAAGCAGAGCAAAAGCTGCGGGTGGAGAAAGCAACACGTACAACACATTGGAATTCAGATCTCATCCCATGCTACATATGTAACAATGATTCAAAGTATTTCAAAGAGTTATTCTCAACCATCCTAATGCTCATCATGTCGATTTTGATTTTAATCCTTTGGATCTCTCCAAATTCAACTCTTTTTTAATCTTTGCATGATTATTTCTTTTCCTTGTCTCACTTTGCCTCAATGCTTGTCTATTTGACTTGATATCATTGTTCAAGTATTTATTTATAAACCAGCGGAGGATTTAATCTAAGGGCATTTGTCAGGAGGAGTTTTATACGTACGTAGTTAGTTAGCTTTGGAAGAAGAAGTGAATGTTGATTAGTTTTTGTAGAGACAAAACATGACCCAGGAAGCCAAGATCAAGAGTCTCGGACAATCTTTCATTTGAGTTAGCTTAGGAGTTCCCATAAAGAGAAAGTGGTTTAATATCCTTCTCAAAAAAGTAGGAACAGAGAAGAGGGACAGAATCTCTCGAGATAAACTGCATCAAACCCCTCGCACCCTTCAACTGCCCCAATTTATGGCCAGCATTCGATCGTGTGATATATTTGATGTTTTCCGAGGGTTGCTTCTTACAGCCAAAAAAATAATACTGCTGGGGACATTTCATACCCGTAGCACCTTGTATCCCAATCCCTAACTCTACTTATAATACATATCTGATATTCCTAAATATATATAGAGATAACATATATTGTTCGCTTAATCCCAACAATTTTTTTGTGACAGGCTGGCCAGTGTTGTCTTTCGTTGTCTCTATTATCCTGCTACTTTGAAGAAAATTTACGTTCCTTTGCAACTTTTGTTATCTGGAGATTAGTTTCTAACTGGTTCTAAATGATGAGTTATGGTCAACTTTTATTGATTATGACGTCAATATGTGGAGCAGAAGAAGAGCTTTCAATAGATTATCATTTAACTCTTGCCATAATCATTAAGAGTACAAGAATTGCTCCCAAAGTGCTCTTATAACTTTCTTCATAAACACTTGATTTCATCCATCAATTTTCTCCAAACACCTTTTTCATAGTCTATATATTTTATGACGACATTTTCTCTTTTGCTGGACGATGCCATTAATACAAATTACTTATTACTAGATATATAAATTAGAAACACAAAGTACAAGCGATCTTCCAATTACTTAGACTTTTTCATGCCCATCAGATTGTGACGTTACAAAGTTTTAATTAAGGAGTACCAAATTAATAAGCCTAATGTGCAATCAAAAGAAATTCAATGAGGTGTAAAATTACATTAGAAAGGAATGAATGTAGCGGAAAATGGAAATTTGTTTAGCTCTGCCTCTCACGTATCAATGAATATGTCCCACATAAACTAGGGTAAAAATATTAAACAGTCAAAATCAAGCCAAACCTCCCTTTTCCTTTTAACAAAGGAAGCAACATTTTGTAAATGAGCAATAAGTATTACATTACAGGAAAAGAATGATGCAAAATCATTATCTTATATTTATCTATTTCAAAAAAGTAATAATAAACCACAGGAAGGAAAGAATGAAATCTCATTTTGAAAACTTGAATGCAAACAATGAGCCACTTCAGTGTGAACTTTACGATCATCTTCTCAATATGCAAACGAAGGAACAAAGAGCTTTGGAGTGGTAACTTAAAACAGACCACTTGTCCACGAAAAATGTGAAATGAGACGCGAATAAGTCATCATCGACACAGACAACAAACAAATAACACACTTCCAGGAGACAATCTCTGAAACCCTCAACCACAAACCTGATAAAAATCCAAGTTTGTTAGCACAAGAAGCCGTTGAATATTAAAACCCCAAAATTTGATATTGAATAAAGAACAAGCAGATCCCTAGTTATTGAAATGTTTTGTTCAAGAGACTTCTTTGTAATGGAGATATCCACTATTATTTGCTCCCACTCTAGTTGTGGAAAAAGAGTAAATAAACACGTTCTACTCCAACTTTATGACTTGAACGTCCATCAACATACTTGACTTTTGACGCCGGCTCATTATTCACAAGTCATTAGTTTAATAAAGAGTGACCTTTGTGTTGGCGAATGAAATTCAAGAGCTAAAGGAAACACGTGCTAAGACATGGTTTCTATTTTATGTACAAATTCAACGGCTGTCAGTATAGTAATAAAATTATCAATTGGACACGCATTGGGGCAATTAACATTATAGGCATAATAATTTTGTTTACTGTATTTGTGGCTGGCGTCCTGTTTATTATTGTGTTTTGAAAAGAAAAGTTGTCTGGAGATGGATGATTTCATTTATGCATTGAAAATAAATATGTAATGGGAAGATTAACATGTTAGACAAGGAGTGAATGGGTTTAACGAAGGGAGAAATAAAGATTCGTTGGGCAGTGGTAGTTGCTAACTTCATTATTGAATGGGAAGAAGGGATGGATGAGGTGACAAGGAATGGAGGAAAAAGAAATTGAGATAGTTTGGCAAGGTTCCTAATCGCAGTTCATGCCACTATTCAGTCAATAAATGGCCAACAAAAAGCACTCACACCACACACTCACCCCTAAACACTGTACATGCAAATGCTACACAATAAGCATGACTTTCACTTGATAAAAATTGAGAAACGTGCAAATGGAGGAGATCAAGTTATATTTTGTTAACAAATAATTAAAGTGAACTTGGATTAGCAGAATGACTTTGACTTTTATCATTTTATCAGCAAGTATCCTTAAAATTATAGAAGGGTTGCATCCTCACATCCATTCACCCCTCCGTCTCTCCCTCAATACAAAAAGTAGGTTGATTTCTCATCCAGAAGTCGGATATCATGGACTAGCAGTTCTCTTCTGATATTATTAAGTCTTTTAATGCGATATGCAGTCAACCAGCGTGCTCAAAAGAAGTCACCAAAATTAGATTTTATAATAGTTTTGTTCCGGAGTATAAGAAAAGTATCGCTTTTTCATATTCAATTTCCAAGTTGCACAGTAATCAGAATTATTCAAAGTGGATTGATAAATACTACTCATTTACTCTAATATGTTTCTATCTGTAGGACCAGTCATGAGAAAAAGTAGGGAAGAAGTTTATTAATAAGAATGAGTTCTGATTAATGGCCGCACTTTCCATGCAAATGCTGAGTCAAATCATGTAACTACCAACCAACCAAGTAAGTAATCAGGGATGATGGTGAGCTGGAGGAAGGTGAACTAATAGCAATTTAACAAGTTCAACGTTAGTTCCATCCAAAATGCAAAACAGTCAACCACCAGCACAAACAGTCTCCAGCAAGGGAGTGGGATGGATCCGAACAACTTTCCCTTGTTGGACTTTCTCCGCACTTTGTTCTCTCGCTCTGCTGCTAACCATTTAATTAACATATTCTGGCCCATCCAAGATTTTACGCTCTATTCTCTTAATTAATTAACTTTTGTCTTACCTCTATTTAATTTAATGAATATATAATTGTCAATTAATTTATGATCTTCAAACGACCAAAAGATTGTAGTAAAAACTTCCATATGAGATTTTATTCCAGTTATATATATATATTGCCATTATTACAATCAATCACTAATGTCAATAATATCCTTAAATATCACTTGTCTAAGCATCTTTTCATGATAATGTTCAGTTATAAAAATTTTATTGATACTTTAGAAAAGTGTCAGCTTCCATTAAGATGACCTTATTCGCAGTTAAAAATGTGAATGATGAATTTTTATGCGAGTTAAAAGCCATAAGAGAAGGTAACCAAATCTAAAGATTTCAAGTAATTGGTGCTAAT
Source organism: Proisotoma minuta (assembly GCA_034698145.1). Taxonomy (NCBI): domain Eukaryota; kingdom Metazoa; phylum Arthropoda; class Collembola; order Entomobryomorpha; family Isotomidae; genus Proisotoma; species Proisotoma minuta. Next base: position 8,750 of record JAQIXN010001095.1, on the reverse strand, counting down.
GCACAAAATTGATGGCATCCCAAAGCTTTTTACCTTCCAACTCAAGATTGCACATTATTTTTTGAAAGTGAAAGTTGGATAACTATTAAGAAGAAATTGGCGTCATATCGAAAGCTGGAGAAGAATAGTTTTATTAGTGTCTTCCACATTCATCATCCTCCGTTGCTCTTCCAAGTCCATATAAGTCCATGAACTCCCAATAATATCACTTATCCTCCATAAAATAAAATTTACTCAACTTTTTTCAATTTATGACCAAGACCTGTAGAACAGTTTTGCTACAATGTTATTCCATTACATCACATTTCATATTTCATTCCCTAAATGTGCTGGAATTGAATGGACCAACTATCTGTACCTCCAAACAAATAATAATAATATTTTCAAGCGGACATAAATTTGTGCTCCGATGAACTCGTAGAGCTTTGCGATATTATATTATGCCCCCAATAACGATTTCAGATTTGATAGCTTACACACATTCACTGGGATTGCATTCAGGACACACAGGGTAGAAATACAATATACAGAAGCAGAGGATCAGTGTCCCTACATATTATAATCATATATAGATCCGCTTTATTGTGATCTCTCTCAAAATCTATTTTTTCTGATAAAAGATAATATTATAAAAATCTCAAAAAAAAGTTTCCACTTTTGTGAATCTCATTACTTTTACATTCTACTTGAAATCGAGTTCTGTAGAGAGAAAAAACAGTTTGACCAAACTGATCGTGAATGATTGGAAATACGGATTTATTTGTTGGCTCATTGAAGATTATATATAGATTGAACTAGAATTATTGACTTGGCCTTCTCCCCACAGTTTACATTACAGATACACGCAACGTAAGATGACTATGCTGATAAACTTGTGTCCTTGTCCAAGATTGACTATCAGACAAAAGTGATTTACTGAGCATTTGTTCATTTAAAATGTCAATACAATTAAATAAACTTTCTCCAAACTACACTTTAAGAAATGGCATTGCAAATGTTGAATTTGAGATGCAATTTGATCTGATTTGGGAAGCAAAGTGGGCACTTGGCGTTGCAGGGGTCGTTTGTGTGAAGAGGTGAGCACATAATGTGAAGATAAAGAAAATTCGATGGCCACCACAACGGCCGTTGAACAAATCTCTTGACCAAGATTAAGCTTTTTGACTTATCACACTCCCAACCCACCCAACAGACCAAAAGTAAGTATTCTTCTCACTTCTCCACATTTGCACAACACAGAATCTGGGCTAGACTTCAATTCACTTTTCTAAATGGAATTATTTATTCAAGTGGACAATTTGGACCACCATCAATATCTTTCTAACGTTATATTTTGAAACAGACTTTTTAAAGCTAACTGTAAATACTTACAAAAGTAGATATATGCATGGACATTGTAATTTGACGGGTTTGATTGAAGATCTGTGTGTATACATTATGGGAGACTTTTTCTTGTCAAAGAGATACGTGTATGCTAAAGAGATTGATTACACTGTCATCATGGATTAGATATAAAGAAAGGTATAAAGAGCCAGGGAGCGTATCTTGTTGGCCATTTACAATGCCACCCACTGTAGATTAGTGTCTTCAATTCCATGGACCTCGGTTGGAGTCTCCATTGCCCGTCTCGTTAGTTTGAGAGATAATGTTGGAAAGTGGTCAACTATCTATGCTCTATGCAACTTTTTGTGTTCTGCATTCAAGGAGAACTTTGTGTTGTAAAAGGGATGCATCTTTTGTGAAAGTCTTTTTTGGGTAAAAAATGGGAGCCACAAATTTTAACCGTCTTGGACAAGGGAGAGAGAGAGAGAGAAATATATCTGAACTGGCTTTGAGTTGGTTAGCCAACGCATTATTTGTTAAAGGACGGATTTGATAAAGAATCTCGCCCCAACAGCTTTCCCCTCCTGACTTTCCCGTGTTTCTCAAATTGGAGGACATCATGAACATGATTGACCGTGATTCCCTTCACTATAAACTTCACACGTTACTTTACTCAATCAGCTCATTGCTCATTGTTCTCCCCACAACTCACTAAATTTATTCCGTGTCCCCTGCTTTACAAAAACTCTGAAATTGGCTTAAGAGGTAAAATAAATGAAAATTGACGGTGGGCAGTGGGCTTTTGTAGTTGAAAAGATTCATCTATCACTCTATTTATTGAGTCTGAAGTTCAAAGTCATTCCCATTCCAGTCCCTGCTTTCCCATCCCACCGTGACAAGCTGATGTGTCTTTCATATATGCCCGTTGGACTCTTCTTTTACCAAGTAATTCACAAGCCCTTGCTGTCAACAGGACTGTTGGAAAATGGAGAGATCGTTCCTTTCCCCAAACTACTTTTTACCCCAGAAATTTAATACAGTCAACTTAATTTAAGTGAAGAGGGGCTCTAAAGAGAATATTTAGTGTTTAGGCTTTCCTTCTCTGTGTCATCTAAAGAGCGAGGAATGCAAATAAGTTCTACCACAAATTCATATCACAAATTCATGTAAAAGACAAATCTAAGGATTAAGCTCAAAATAAATCCGATGTAGAGATTGTTCCGATGCAATTTAAACACTTTGTAGTTCAACTTTGCCAACTTCCCCAAAATAGAGCCAAATGTACATAAACATAAAAACTATTCGTATAAAAACGCGAAGCAAAAACTTTTAGTTAATTTTTTCAAGACACAAAAATTTAATCTTGTAATTGAACAAGGGAAATTGAGAATTTTGCAAATTGAGACATAAATTGGGGCATTAGGAGAGAGCAAAAGGGAAAAGTAATCAGAAAGGGCTCTGTCAAAATGAGTCTAAATCTGATGGAGTATAAGAACAAAAACGATTGGACAGAGTGACTATGAATTTACATTGTGGACTTATCTCTCCTTTTATGTGTGCTGCCACAATCTTACACTTTATTTTTCAACCCTGCTTTCTCCCATTAAATTACACTCTCGTACATATTTTTCTCGCTTTCCCCTCAATTTTTCTTTTTTGTATGGATATGAAATGCTTGGAATTGGCCCGCATTGAGGTCAGTTACCATCAAGCAGTCAAAGGAAAGAAAGAAAGGAGAGAGATGTATCTGTATCCCACAAATACACCCCAAATCAAATCCACTTTGTTGCTACAAATTTTATCCTTTCTCATCGTCACCCCTTCCTTCCCTTCTCATATGCTCTTTTGTGTATCCCAACAAACTCACTCCATGACATGAATGATGAACACTACAAAACAAAAGACACAGTTTCATCCCTTCCACAACACATTTGTCGCATACAAATAAGGTAATCTGAAACAACTTTTATAAATTGTTTTGTTTTTATAAATAACATGTGAAATAAAAGTCAAAGTTGGTTGTCAAAAACAAAATGAAACGTCCTTCAAAGAAAAGAAGTGACCACAAGATGCAAAATCATATCATGGTAATAGGATTTTTTGACCACTTTCTCCCACACAAACTGCTTTATTATTTTTTGTATGGCAAGAGATTTGAATACTAACAAGATTCTTTTGAATATAAAATCCAAGAGAAATATATATTTATTTGGGATTGGATATCCCCTGATCAAACCATTACTTGTTAGTTAAGGTTAATAGTTGAACTGCATTGGAAAAGTTTTGCTTCTCTGCTGCTGTTCATTTCGTATAACACTTGTAGTAGCAATGTAAAGAGAGGGAGAGTGTAGCTGGAGAAAGTTTTTCATGGGTGAATAAAGCAGGAATAAAAAGGTAGTCATTGTCATTATAGATAAAACCAACCAACATACCCCTATGACACCCACAACTTATTCTAAACGGACCCAAACTCCTTCCACATAACAAAGAAAGGGCATGAGACATGTCTTATTAGCTCCAACCAAACTTACCTACTTTCAGTACTTTCTCCTCCACAACCGTTGCAAGTGGAATGATGATGTTGGATTGCGTGGAGAGGAAATGAAAAGGGAAAACTCCAACAACGATACTCTTGATTGCCCCAATTGAACTTTTCCTTTGTCTCATATCCAATGGCTAAAAAGAATTCTAAACCTCCTCATAATATTCATTACCTTCCTCAAACTTTGGAAATAACAACTCAAGTTTTCACTCACATTGTTTGTCTTGAATTCCAAATCGTCTTTCTATATATTTATATGTGGCATGATTTTGTGGTTTTCCAGATCAAAGTGGACGCGTGAACATTATTTTGTAGAGTACACGTAGTACGGTTTAGTTTATCGCACTGATGGACAGGAGATCGATTGAAAACTTTCAAAAGAGAAAATTCTCAGGGGACCAAGCTGAAAGAAGAATTTGTTATTCAGGGAAAGAATCGAGGGTATTTATCACAATCACGGCCTTGTCTTGTATAAAGAAATCTGATGCTGTGTGCGATTAACATCACATTGATAATACTTGTTTCCCAATATTCATCAACAACGGAGGAGGGGAGCTTCTCATTAGGGAACGCTTAGAGAAGAGCCGTGATCATTGATGACATAAATGGCCAAAGGAGTCCGCAAGTCCTGATGAATAAGTTGATTCCCTGGTTGATGATGAGTGGATGTGAAATGAAGTGAGAGGAGTTTAAAAGGAGTTGAAGTCAATCTCACCCCATCGCTTTCCACTTGGAGTCACGGGAAGTGAAAGTGAGACGAGACGGACTTTCACTCAACTTATTTACGGCCACTGGAGTAAATATCCTTTTATCTTCTTTCTCCTGATTATTTGATAGACTCAATAAAGCTTTCTTTACACACGCTCTTTGGGGGGCACTCATTAATATGCATTAATTGATACAAGCTCAAGAACACAGGCCATTGAATTTTAAATATAAGAGATAAAGTATACTTATTTTATACAATGTTCCTTTTATTTCTACGAAAAAAATCATCAGTCTTTAAAATTAAAATCATCACTGCTGTATTATCGATTGTAACTGTTATTACTGCTTGAGGGTAAACGACCAACAACTTTTTCGAGCATTCCCAAAGATATTCGCCATAATGACCTTCCGAAATTTTGATCAGTTACTTTTTCGTTGGGAACATTTAACCAACAATTGTTCAAATATTGTCCCCCGACACCTTTTAATTCTTCGGCAGCTGTGGCCCACACAGTTGTAGCTGCAGCTTGTTGCTAAAAATGACATTTAAAATGCAAATTAATTGATTATTCGACAAGCATTACTTTATTCCTTACCAACGATTTTGTGAATGGTCTAACAATGAAAAATAATATTCTGTATAACCACCAATTTCTACTGATTTCAGTCGACACCATATTTCCAGGGTGTACGGAGTTACATGCCACCCCTTCCCGAGCCCATCGTCGATTTATCTCATTGGCAATCACAGCATTGCAAAGCTTTGTATCATTGTACGCCATAAATGCCACAAAATTTTTAGCAGTTAAAGGGGATAAATATTCTTCGCAAATGTTGTCTACTGTCATCAAGGAAAACCTATCAAAACAAAATGATTATATTTTGACAAAGTTTAAATCACAATGTACCTATGAGATTCCGAACTGAGAATTATAATCCTTGGATATGTGGACACAATGAGTAACGGCTTAAGAAGTAAAATTAGATAAAACTGGGATAAAAAGTTAACTTGAAAGGTTCTTTCGTAATTGTCTTCAGTCAACGCAAATGGTGCTCCAAATATCCCTGCATTGCAAATTAGATAATCCAAACTCCTAAATTAAAAAAAAATCAAGTTTATTAGCTAAATTAGCTTGATGTTTGTTTGTTTAAAACGTTTGTAACCTATATTTGATTAATAGTTCATTGGCACAATTTTTAACACTTGATAAAGACTCAAGATTTAACTCTACAAACTCCAAAATTGCTGTGGGTTTAATTATTTTGATGTTTTCCATTGCTTGTGTTGTCTTTTGAACATTTCTGCAGGCAAAAATCACTTCACATCCATGTTTTGCAAGCGATTTGGCTGTTTCAAATCCTAGGAAAATATTTATATAACTGTGTTATTTCAAACATACATTACAAAATACAAATTACATTGGTATTATGCTCGATATGTAACGTTACCAATTCCACTTGATGCTCCCGTAATCAGTGCTTTTTTCCCAGTGAGGTCTACTCCATTTAAAACATGTAATGCCGTTGACGAGGCGTCGAATTTTTGCTTAAAATCGTACAACGAGGTCTTTGTTTCACGACTAAATGCTAATCTTGGGTCTGTGTGCGTTCTTTTGCCCGTAGATTCTTGGATAAATATTGTGGCGTTCTCAGAATCAACCTCTTTTCTCCAACCATAAGGAAGTTCTACGATAACCAAATATATATTATTGGACACTAATGTAATAATGTAATTTTGTTGTTAAGATTCTTGTTTTCCTCACCTAAGAAAAACGTTATTTACCTTTTGGCACATACTTTCTGGAACCAGTTTTAGGATGCGTCCATTGCGTTGATTTGGAGCTGTGACTGTTGACAAAAATTAGAAATTCTAATTTAGAATACAAGTTAATGCTGATTTAATTAACCCACTTACTTTGCATAATAGACGCGACCATCCGCATGAATCCGCTCCTCCCACCCGGGGGGCAGTTCGTCCTCGCTGTCCGTGTCACCCAAATATGCGGCTGCCATAATTATTTAGTTATTTAAATGATAAATTCATAAATTGTAATGTAATCAACAAAAAAAACAAGGTGGAAATTGGAGTAGAACAAAGGCTCGCGCTCAAATAAAGCTTTTCATGCAAAAATTATAGCTTTGGATAAAATTGTTTTATTTACAGAGATTCTCCGTTGCGTATGCGTATTATTGCGTATAGACTAGCAATTAATTACAGAATCATAAATATAATACTTTTGAATTATCACATTCATCATGTCATCAGTATCACATTTGAAACTAATTTATCTTTGGTAGAATAGTAAAATTATTTAAAGCTAAAAATAGTACCCCAGTCAAGATGAGTTTACGAGATTTGTAAAATTGCATAAAACTCACAAAGTATTTCATTAATAATTGAATCATCACAGCTTGTTACATTCAAATTAATAGACCTTTCACTGTACAATTTGTTTAATCTTAAGCTGAAGACCAATAATTTACCGATCCATGTCATCTTTCTGGTCGCTGGCGAATTTCACAAAAATCTGCATTAAAAATATAGGAGGTATAAAATCCAGTTTAGAATATCGAAAATTGATTTTACATACATCGTCTAAAGTGGTTTGTGAGACTGAGTAATCTTCTATAACATTTTCCTCTCTAAAGCAAGACATGACATTAAATATGTCTGTCAATTTAGCGTCTTGTTGAGGAATTGAAAATTTCAATTGAGAGCAGTGACAATCCTCTAATCGGGCAGAGGGCAATTCTCTTTCCATCTTTTCCAAAAGATTTGTCTGCTTGTCTTTTGGACATCTCACTGTTACCGTATAGCCGTCTCCAAATCTAAATAAAATACATTAAATTGTAAAATTAATATTTTTTCCAATAACTTTATAAACTACCTGTTTTTTAAATGCTGCAATGGTCCTAAGCATTTAAATTGACCATTAACCATTATGGCTATTCTACTACAAAGTGCCTCGCTACAATGAAAATAAAAACACTATTAGATCAGTCCATTTAACTATGTAAATAAAATTAAGGACTTACCATTCTTCCATCGAATGACTGCATAGAATCACGACTTTTCCCAATCTGCATAGGCGTAAAATGACTTTCCAGAACTTACGGCGAGATACCTAAATATTATATGCAAATATTATTGTAAAATAAATAAAATATATATAAAATGTTGTGTTATAATATAACACAACATATATTATATGTTACTTACAGGATCCATACCCGAAGTGGGCCTAGAAAAACAAAATTTAATTTATTAATTTAATGTCTTAATGCTGATTAATTGTCTTCAAAATTTTTGAACCGGTTCAATAAAAACAATCAGAATTTTTAGGAGAAATATAAATCCGAAAAACGGAAAAACTTAGCTGAGGAATGAGTGCAATTAAAAGTCTAAATAAATGTTAACTCATCTTTACTCACCAAGCTATTTTTTGAAAATATTGCTTGAATTGAAATAGCTCGGTGAAATAAAAATTGAAATAAAAATTATCTCCAATAATATTCAAACAACCAACAAACGTTTTTTTGTTTGCTTGATGAAAATCTTGCTCTATTTTCTCACTTGAGTTTTGGAGCTCTTTGAGCACGCATCTCTCTGCCCAAAAATGCAAAAAATTCCGAAAAAGGCGTCCAAAGGGACGCCAAAACTGACTACGTTCTTCCACATTTGGTCGCAAATGGAATGAAGCAAACGGGATTGTGAGATATTTGAAGATGAAGAGAAGATGAATACGGGGAGCTCCCGGAAAACTTTTATATCAACAAGAAAAAATTGACTGACCAACTCAAAAATGTTTAAACGGACTGATTGTATTTCTGGAATTTTGCACCGGTGCAATTAATTTATTCTATTTTTAGTTGAAGACACTCTATCCGGAAGAACGCTTGAAATATACTAATTTAACTGTAAGTCATGCCATAATAAAAGTTTATCCATGCCAAAAAGGTTTCCTTGTCCTTAAACCTACCCTAAGCGCCTAAGCTTAAACATTAAATATACGTTAAATATTTTTCTAGACCCTCTGGTGGGTCTAGAAATAGTTAATGCCCATCAACCCTTATTGCATAAGGGTTAATGAGCAAAGATCAGCTGTTTTAAAATTTTCATACAAACTTGATTTAAAAACCATTTGCCAACACCTCATTTTGTATCTCTTCACATAAA